>JADKXX010008203.1:0-13310 GCA_017310255.1 Butorides virescens
CCCCGGGGCTGCCCGAGCCACCTTCCTCCTAGAAAGTCAATGATGGGCTGCAGCAGCTCGGCTGGGTCGCGGCCAGCCTTTACGCAACCGCGGCTCTGTGGCTGCTCTGTGTTTGCTCTCCTCAGCTTGGCAGCCGCTCGCCAGGGTCTAGACAAGCTCAGCTCCGAGCAGGCACTGCGGGGTTTGCTGGGGCCACAGGGGTTTGCTGGGGGAGGCACATGGAGCCCAGCCCTCAGCCCCACCGCCTCCGGTACGTCCTGCCCAGCCGTGCCCGAAGGGGCAGGGGCTGGCAGGGATGCTGCAGCGTGGCAAGGTGGGAGCAGGTCCACAGCCTCGGGAGCTCTTCCTGGAGGAAGCTGCTGTGGTTTGCACGCCCGCCGCCGCCAGCCCGCCTGTCCCCACGTTGCCTCGGGGCTGGCACACGGCTACGCCGGGAACAGGGCTCTCCCGAGGGCGAAGGAGACCCAGCCTCGGCTCCTGACCTGGGCAGCCAAGTCCTTAGATGGCTCCGCGATGGTGGATGCTCCAGGCGGGTGTTGCTCTTGGCCGGGTGCCTGTGGCAGCCCAGAGCCAGCCCTGGGGAGCGCTCGGCACAGGGGTGGCCCCGGCAGCCAGGTTGTGAGTCCCAGGTGGGCACCCATGGGTGCCCCTCTGCCCTGGCCCTGCTCTTGGGTGCCCCACAAGGACAGCCCCGTGCCCTGGGGAGAGCGGAGGGGACCACCGGCTCCGGCTTGCCTCCCATGCCTTGGTCCCGCTCCAGAAAGGTGGCTTGGAAAATCCGCTGGCGTGGTGGAGCCGAGGCCAGGAGCCGAGCGGAGCCCGAAGCAAATATTTCCAGTGGTTGAGTGGGCTGCGGGCAAGCTGGGCATGGTCCCACCGGGCAGCGGCCGCCTTGCTCCCCACCGTGGGGGGGGGGGACGGGGACCAGGCTGCCCACCACCCATGGGAGCACCCATCCCATGGAGCCTGTGGGGTCAGGGACGCATTTCCTGGCTGCCTGAGGACAAAATTCAATGCCGTGGCGATAAGTGCGCGGCCCCGGGGGCTGCAGCCGCAGCAGGAGGGCTGTGTTTGGGGGTGCACGGTGGAGATGGTCATGGGGCAGGGATGGGGATGGTGGTTGGGGTGCCCAGGGCAGGGATGGGGACGGTGGTTGGGGTGCCCGGGGCAGGGATGGGGACGGTGGTTGGGGTGCCCGGGGCAGGGATGGGGACGGTGGTCGGGGTGCCTGGGGCAGGCTGGGCTCCTCCACCGCTGCGTGTCCGGCCGGTGTGAGGGATGCAGGATGGTGCTTTTGGGGGGGGACGGGACGGTCCGAGCTCCCCGTGCCGTGCCGGGATGGGAGGAAGCGTCTCTGCCGTCTGCCTCGTGCTCGGCTCTTCTTGCATAAGTGCTGGCGTCGCCGGCAGCCACAGCCCGCGCCTCCGGCTGAGACACAAACAGCTCCGGGTCCAGGCGCTGCCGCCTGGGGCTGGGGCTGGATCCGTCCCGGCGGTGCCTCCGACGGGGACAGACCCCCGCAGGACCCCCGGGGGCTGTCGGGGTGATGCTGCCAAGCGGGTGCCATCCGGGTGGGGGTGTTGGGGCCGGTGCTGCCGCTGGCCTCGGTGCAAACGCCGGCATCGGAGCTTGGTGCAGGGTCCCAACGCCTGTCCCCGCAGGCAGGTGTTTCCCCGTGGGCTGCCCCCCACCTTCACCCTCATCCTCACCTTGCTGCTGAAGAAGAACAGCACCGGGGAGCACTGGTACCTCTTCCAGGTCACTGACCGACAGGGCTACCCCCAGGTACGGCCCCGGGGGTGGCGGGATGTGCCCGTGGCGAGGGGACCGCTGGAAGCCGTCCGTGAGCGTGGTGATGTCCCCTCTCTGCCCAGCTCTCCCTGACCGTGCACGGCCCCGAGAAGAGCCTGGAATTTCAGGCCAGGGCGCCGGGAGCTGCGTTCGTCAGCGCCGTCTTCGCGGGCAAGGCCGTGGCGTCCCTCTTCGACGGGCGGTGGCACAAGGTGGTGGTGGCCGTGCAGAGCCGCGCCATCTCCGTCCACCTCGACTGCGCCTCCATCTCCTCCAAGCCGCTGGCCCCCCGGCGGGCGCTGGCCCCCGAGGGCAACGCTTTCCTGGGGCTGGATGCCATGCGTGGCACCCCGGTCCGGGTGAGTCCCCGTGGGGGTGCGGGCTGGATGCCATGGGTGGCACCCCGGTCCGGGTGAGTCCCCGTGGGGGTGCGGGCTGGATGCCATGGGTGGCACCCCGGTCCGGGTGAGTCCCCGTGGGGGTGTGGGCACGCTCTGCCGGCGGTGCCGGATCCGTCCCTGCCTGCCCCTGACCTGCCGCCCCCTTCCCACCGCAGTTTGACATCCAGCAAGCTCAGATCTACTGCGACGCCGAGCTGGCCAGGCAGGAGGGATGCTGCGAGATCTCGGCCAGCGGGGTGAGTCCCCCCCAAGCCCCCCCCACGGTCAGGGGTTTCCCCAGAGGGGAAACTGAGGCACGGCGAGGACAGGTCTCAGGCAGAGCTCCCCTGTGGGTCACCTCCTGCTCCAGTGGCTGGGGACGCGGGGCAGCTCTCCAGCAGCCCTGGGACATCACTCCCATGCCTGTCCCCACGGCCAGCGCAGGGCACGGTGCGGGATGCATCCCTCTCCCGAATCACACCGGGTGCTTGGGCAGGGCTGGGGCTCCTGGCTCTCACCCCAGCACCCCTCGTAACCCCCTTTCTCCTCCCGGCAGTGCCTCGTGGAAACACCCAAGACCCGCCGGCAAGCAGAGCTGATGCAGAGCAGCAACCTCATCGAGATGACGCCGCAGCCCGAGGGCCGGGTGTTCACCCGCTGCTTCTGCCTGGAGGAGCCGGTGGGCGCGGTGAGCGCCCGCATCCCTCCGGAGCCCCGCGCAGGATGAGCCCGACCCCCCGCGGGGGGGCCTGGTGCTGCTGAGCCGGCAGCCACGTTGATTCAGCCGCTGGAAAAGCCCTGTCTCACATTTTCCACCGCGCCAGGCTCGGAGCGAGGGAGGGAGCTGGCGGTGGCCGGACGCCAGGGAGCGAGGGAGGGGAGGGATCCTGCAGCCCCGCCGCCCGTCTGTGCCGGCCGAGCCGTTGGCACGGGGCTCAGCCCGAGGGAGGTCGCACCCATGGGTGCCCCCCCCAGGCAGGATAACTCGGGGTGCATGGGGAGGTAGCACCGGGGGGTGCACGGGCAGCATAATCCGGGGTGCACGGGGAGGTGTCGCCCAGGGGTGCACGGGCAGGTAGCACCTATGGGTGCTCTGCTCTCTCCACAGGAGCCGGCGAGGACCTCAGGGAGGGCTGGCCTGAAGGGAGATCGTGGGGAGAAGGTGAGGGGAGGTGGGAGAGGGTGTCCCAGCCCGGCTGCACCGGTCCCGGCACGCCTGGCTCTGCTCCCCTTCCTCCCGCCGGTGTCGGTGCCGTGCCAGGGCCCCTCCGCGCCCCGGGCTGGGTCTCTCCCTGCTCCATTCGGGAACTTTCTGCTGCTGCCAGCGCTGCAGGGACGCCTGCAGAAGCGGCTGCTCTGCTCCCCCCGAGCAGGAATTGAGGCCCCACTTCACTCTCTGCTGCTGCTGGAGCGATCCCAGCCGTGGCCAAGGGCCTCTTTGTTCCTTCCGAGCGTCTCCGGAGCGCTGCCGGAGCTGGGAAGCGTCTCCAGCATGCTCCATGCCCCATCCTTGCATGGCCCTGACCCCCCGGGGCTGCTGGATCCCCATGGGGGGATCCTGCTGGGGATCCCCAGGGTGCAGACTGGGTCCCCCAGCACGGGCTGGGGGCCGTGGGGCTGCGGGAGCTACGTTCCTGCCTGGCTTTTCTTTTCACCCTCTGCTCCGTGTCGCGTCCCCGCAGGGTGACAGGGCTCCCCCAGGCAGCTGGGGACACCCAGTGAGGGTGTGAGGTGTGGGGCTGGCCCTGGCTGGGGGATGGGAGCCCGGGGGGGGGGGGGCGGGGGGGAGCCCCCTCCCACCCGGCCCCCATCCCGTGGGGGCACGCCGGGGGGGCGGGTTTGGCCCAGCGGAGCTGCGGTCAAGCCACAAAGCCACAGGGAGAGCCCGCTGCCAGGCCAGCCGCTCTCCTCGCCTCCCCGGGGACGCCATGGGGGGGAAACGCTCCCCGGGCTTCCCCCTCCTCCGCCCCGCGTGTCCCCCTGTGCCCACGGGCACCCCAGGGCTGGGGGGGGACAGATGCTGCTGGGTCAGCCCCACAGGGTTGGGCTGCCCAGGGGAGCAGGGCGGTGGCCGTGGGGTTGCGGATGCTGTAGGGTGCCATAGGGTTGTGGGTGCTGTAGGGTGCCGTGGGGTTGCGGGTGCCATGGGGTTGCTGGTGCCATGGGGTGCCATGGGGTTGCAGGTGCCGTAGGGTTGTGGGTGCCATAGGGTTGCGGGTGCCGTGGGGTTGCGGGTGCCGTAGGGTTCAGGGTGCTGTGGGGTTGTGGGTGCCATAGGGTGCCGTGGGGTTGCGGGTGCCGTAGGGTTGCGGGTGCCGTGGGGTTGCGGGTGCTGTAGGGTTCAGGGTGCTGTGGGGTTGCGGGTGCCGTAGGGTGCCGTAGGGTTCAGGGTGCCATGGGGTTGTGGGTGCCGTAGGGTGCCATGGGGTTGTGGGTGCCGTGGGGTTGTGGGTGCCGTGGGCGGTGCGTGTGGCCGGCGCAAGCCTCCATCCCCATCTCTTCCAGTGCCCGCCCTGCTCACCAGAGACGGCCTCAGCAAACGTGAGTGTGCCGCCGGGCAGCACCGGGCTGTGCTGGCGGGAGGAGATGGGGACCCTGACCCATCTGCTGGGGCTGGCAAAAGCCACCAGGGTGCTGGCCCGGGGGTGTCACTTGCCACCCTGCCTTTGCTTCCAGCCCCCTGCGACCCGCAGCTCCTCCTGGCCAGGGGCCCAGGAACATCTGGCTGCGGGGAAGGTCTCTGATCCCTTCCAGATGTGGCCCCATTCCTATGGCAACCTCTGGCTGGAGGCGTGGGGCTGATGACGGGGGGGATGGTGGGTGTTTTGGACTCCGTGTGCCCACGGGGCTCCCAGGGTGGCACTACGGGGCAGGGTGATGGGAGGATGGGGACCGTAGCGCTCTCCTCCTGCTGTTTGGAGGCAGCGTGCCCTTGCGGGGCTCCGGGCACCGCAGGACACCGCTCTGCTCTCTCCCTAGGTCACGCTCGGTCCGTCGGGTCCAAAGGTAGGTTTGTCACCCCCCCAGGACATGCAGAGCCCAGCTCTGGCGGGGAGGTGGCCACGCAGCCCCTTGGCTGTGCCCGGAGCACCCCTGCCCGGGAGCTGTGAGCCCCGCTGTGGGCACACGTGTGCCCATGGGGACACCCGTTCCCCACCTCGTCACCCGCACGTCCCCTCTCTTGCAGGGCGGGAAGGGCGAGCGCGGCCTCCCCGGCACCGCTGGCACCAAGGGGGAGAAAGGCGACCGCGTGAGTGTCCCCAACTGCGTCCCCAGCAGGGACCCCCCTGCCCTGGGGGTGCTCCCGGCGGGGGTCCCTGGCACACGGGGGTCCCGCTGCCCTGGGGAGCGCTCCTGCCCCCCATGCCCCCCCATCCTCGGCCATGGCCGGTGCAGGCAGAGCCCCTGAGCCCACTCCCCACTCCCGCAGGGCGCTGACTGTGTGCGCACCCACCCTGGCGGCCCCGTGCAGGTGAGACCCCCCCCCACCCCCTGCGTACCCCCCCCAGCTCTGCTGCCTCCCCTCACCCCACTCCTTCCTCCTCCTCCTCCCCAGTGCGCCGAGGGGCCGCAGGGCGAGAAGGGGCAGCGTGGAGAGGTGGTAAGTGATGCTCGGCGGATGGGGCCGTGGCGCGGGGACCTGGGGGTGCTCCCCCCCCACCTCTCGTGTGTACCCCGGGCTGGGGCGTGGGGGTCCAGCCCCGAGGAGAGAGCTCGGGGGGGGTGGTGGTGGTATGAAAGGAGCGGTGGCGCGAGCGGGAGGGAAGCCCTGCACGAGCCCACCCGTGGGCGCCCACTTTGCCCCGCTCTTCCCACGCAGGGGATCCCGGGGGCAGCCGGTGCCGAGGGGCAGAAGGTGAGTCCAGCCCCCCACGTGGGTCCTGGCATCGCAGCAAGGACGACTGCCCCGTGGGTCCCGGGATGCCGGCAGAGTTGCCGGGACCTGACGGTGCCAACTGGGGCAGCATGGGAGATGGCACCGGTGACGTCTGTCTGTCCCACAGGGCCAGAAGGGTGAGAAGGGCGACGGGGGACTGCAGGGCAAGCCGGGGCGCCCGGGGCGTGATGTGAGTAGTGCCAGCCGGTACCTGGGCATCCCCTGGGGCACCCCAGGGTGGCAGGGTCCGGCCACTGGACCAGCCGGCCCCGTGCCGTGCACGGCGCTGCGCGTGCTGAGCCTTCACACCCCGCTCCCCTCCCGGCAGGGTCGGCCCGGAGAGATTTGCGTGGTGGGCCCCAAGGGCCAGAAGGTAGGTGGGGGCTCGGGGGGCGGGAGGGTGGGGGCACCCCGCTGTGGCGCCAGCACTGCCACCCTCCCTTGCCTTCCAGGGTGACCCTGGCCTCGTGGGACCCGAGGGGCTGGCTGGCGAGCCGGGGCCCCCGGGGAAGCCAGGCTCTCCGGGGATCGGCTTTCCGGGGAAGCCGGTAAGGACCCCCGTGCCGTGGGGCTGTGCCCGGGTGGCATCCCCAGCTTGTCCCGCGCGGGGGGCCCCCCCCGGGGGGGGGGGCCGAGGTGTCCCCCCCCAGGGCTCCGTGATGGGGCTGGCTGGGGTGCTCGGGCAGGGTTAACGCCGTCCTCTCTCCCTTTCAGGGTGACCCTGGTGGTCCCCCGGGTCCGAAGGGAGAAAAGGTGAGTGGGGGGGGGGGGAAGGGGTCCCGGCCGCCCCCCCGTCCTGCCGAGAGCAGCTCGGTGCAGCAGGCAGTGGGTCGTGCCGGGGATCCCCGGCTGGAGCCGGATCCGCTGCCGCTGAGTCAGTGTTGGCTCACGGTGCCGCCGGCTGGGCAAGCCCCAGCTGGGTGGCCCAGGGCTCGGAGGGGGGGGGCAGTCAGGAATCCCTCCCTGGGGGGAGAAGGGTGCTGGGGGGTGCCGAGGGCCGTGGCTTTCTCCCTTGCTGGGCTCAGGCTCTCCCGTCTCTGGCTCCAGGGCAGCTCGGGAGCTCCTGGACCCGGAGGATCGCCTGGGACGCCCGTGAGTACCGTGAGCCCCGAGCCAAAGCCGGGGGTCAGGGACGGGTTTCTTGGCTCGGGGTTGGGGCTGCTTGGCCGGAGCAGCGATGGGCTCCGAGCCCAGGCGCGGAGAGGGGTTTGGGAGAGCTGGCCGTCTCGTTTGGGGCTGGGACGGTCCCGTGCCACGGTTACTGGCTGGGCTCTGGGGTGCGGGGTGGCATTGCCAGGGCAAACCGTGGTCTCCCTGAAGCAGCCCTGTCCCCTGCCTTCTTCCTGCAGGGACCCCCCGGCGTCCTGGGGCCGAAAGGAGACAAGGTGGGTGCCGTGGCAGGGTGGCCCGGCGGGGGGCTGTGCCATGCCTTGCTGTGCCATGGCCACGGGCACGGCAGCCCCTGCCGGCACGGCTCCACCGCGGTGCCCATCCCCTGGGCTCGGGACTGCTTGGGGCATCTTGGGGGCCACCCCGAGGACCCCCCAGCCTGGGGGTGCATCTCACTGTCCCCGCGGGCAGGGCGAGCCGTGTGAGGTGTGTCCCACCATCTCCGAGGGGGTGCTTGGTGCCACCGGGCTGCCCGGCAAGCCAGGACCCAGGGGAGTGCCCGGAGTGCCCGGCAAGGACGGGGTCTCGGTGAGTCTGAACCCAGGGGCTTGCGAGCGGGCGTGCGGGGTGGAGGGCAGCGCAGGGTCTCGTCTCAGCATCCCTAACGCTCCCGCTTTGTTTCCCCCTCCCCAGGACAGACCTGGCCCCGTGGGACCCAAAGGGGACAGGGTAGGTGACGTGGGGCCGAGGGGTGGGCTGGCTCAGCCCCAGCCGGAGCCGGGGGACGCTGAGCGGCCGCCCAGCCCGTGCTGGCAGCGCCCAGCCCAGCTCCTCCGTTTCCTCCCCAGGGAGATCCCGGCATCCACGGGATGAAAGGGGAGAAGGTGAGTGTCCATGCCTCCCCGCCACCCACCCGCCCGGCGGGCAGCCCCCACGGCCCCCCTGAGCCGTGCCCTCTCCCTGCCCTCGCAGGGGGACTCCTGCCTGTCCTGCGATGCCCGCGTCCTCGCCGCGCTGCTGCGGGCCCCCACCCAGGGGCTTGAGGGGGGGGCCGGCACCGGCACCGCTGCAGCCGGGGCTGCCGGTGAGTACCCGGGGCTGAGCCCCCCCTCTCCTGTGCCGGAGGGGCTGCGTGGGTGCTGGGTGTGTGACCGCACGGGGTGCTCGGCAGGGTGAAGCGGGGCTCCCCACGCTGGCTGGCATCAAGGGTGAGAAGGTGAGTGACCCCAATGTCCCCCCCCCCCGCCTTTCCGTGCCCCCAGAGCTGCACCACCCCATGGTTGGGGCAGCCTCGGCTCTTCCTTCGGGGCCTGACCTTGACCTTGGTGTCTTGCAGGGGGATGGTGGCCAGGAGGGACCCATGGGCAGACCGGTGAGTGGGGGTGTGGGGGCTCAGGGTGGGTGCTGGGAGCCAGGGGGTGCAGGAGCTGGGTGTGGGGGGCCGTGCTCTCATCTCTGCTGTGGCTTCTTGGTGCAGGGGATCCCAGGAGGCAAAGGCGATCCAGGCGTGCAGGGACCCAAAGGAGAGAAGGTGAGCCCTGGGATGGGGACCCCCGGGACCCCGCTCCCTGCCCCATCCCTGAAACCTCCCCAGCTGAGACCCCTGGAACTCATTGCATGGGACAGCCCTGAGATGGGGAGGGCAGCGGGGGGCTATGGGCCCCCCCTGCAGTGCTCCAGCCCCCCAAAGCCACGCTCCGACCAGGATGTCCCCTCCGCAGGGCGAGTCGTGCGGGCAGTGCCCTCCCGCGCCACAGGCCCTTGAAGGGGCAGCGACGGTGCTGGCCGTGCCCGGACCGCCGGGGGAGAGGGGCCAGGGCGGCCCCCCGGGCAAAGCGGTGAGTGCCCCCCGCGCTCGCAGGTGCCCGTTTTGGGGGATGCTCCAGCCTGACCCATTCCTCTGTTCTCCCAGGGCAGACCTGGCAACGCTGGCCAGAAGGGACAGAAGGTGAG
Organism: Butorides virescens; assembly: GCA_017310255.1. Classification (NCBI taxonomy): domain Eukaryota; kingdom Metazoa; phylum Chordata; class Aves; order Pelecaniformes; family Ardeidae; genus Butorides; species Butorides virescens. Next base: position 9,112 of record JADKXX010008203.1, read on the forward strand.
AGGGGCTGGGGAGGGGGCTCCAGCGGGGCGGGGGGGCGGCAGAGGGGCTGAGACCCCCCCGGGCTGTGGGGCTGGGGGAGTGCTGTGTGCCCCCCCCCCCCCATGCCAGCCTTGTCCCTTCTCTTTGCCAGGGGGACGCTGGCAGCCCCGGGGACCCAGGCAGCCCGGGCATGGCCGGTGTCCCGGGGCTGTCGGGTGAGCCCGGCGTTAGGGGTCCGGCCGGCCCCAAAGGCGAGAAGGTGAGACCCCCCCACATCCCACCACCCCAGTGTCACCCGCCCCCTCCATCCCTCCCCCATCCCGACCTCCCCTCCCGTGCTCCCTCCTCTGCAGGGAGACGCCTGCGAGCCCAGTCCCGCTCCGCACGGGGACTTCTCGGATGCGGTCGGCATCCCAGGAAAACCCGGGGCCAAAGGGGACCAGGGCCCCCCAGGCATCGGCCAGCCGGGCAGACCCGTGAGTGCCCCCTCCCCGCGGTGCCCTGGGTGCCTCGGTGGCATCGTGCCCTCGGGGCTGATCCTGCTGTGTTTTAGGGGAAGCCGGGACTGCCGGGGGTTCAGGGCCCCGCCGGGCTGAAGGGGCTGCAGGTGAGTGGGGCGGCGGGGGGCGGCCATGGGGGGGCTTCAGGGCCACTCACTGCCCCTCTGTCTCCCTAGGGTGAGCCGGGACCGCAGGGCATCGGCCAGCCAGGACCCCAGGTGGGTGTGCGGGGCGCCCATGTCGTGTCGTGCCATGCCGTGCCATGTCATGCCATGTCGTGCCGTGCCATGCCATGTCATGCCGTGCCGTGCCGTGCCGTGCCGCTCTGCCGGCTCTCATGCGCTGTTTTTCCCAGGGAGAGCCCGGGAGCACCGGACCACCCGGGACACCCGTAAGTAGCGTTTTGGGTTGCCCAGCCCTGGGAGATGGGGCAGCCAGCAGCCCCCCCGGTTCCTGCAAGCACCCCTGCAGCATCAGCCCCCCCCCCCCGGTGCTGGCAGTGGCAGCAGGGTCCTGGCCAGAGCACCCTGGGGACAATGCTGTCACCGTGGCTCGCTGGGTGGGTAGGGGGGCTGGCTGGGGCTGGCTGGGGCTGCCCATACCCTCTCCTGCCCTCAGGGCCCCCCCGGACCCCAGGGACCCCCAGGAACAGCAGCAGAGAAAGGTGCCAAGGTAAGGGAGCATCCCCCAGCCCTCCCTCCCCACCCTGCCCCCCCACTCCTGCTGTCCTTCCTCTGCAGGGATCTCCGGGGCCCAAAGGTGCCGTCGGACCCCCTGGGCCACCAGGGACCAGCGTCACGGGGCCACCGGTAAGTCCTGCCCTCCAGGATGGGCATCGCCGTCCTCCCCCGGCCCCTCGACACTGCCTAAAAACCACCCGTGCTGCGGTCTGAGCCTGGAGCTGAGCTTCCTCACCCTCCTCTTCCTCACAGGGCCCTGAAGGGCAGCGGGGGCTCCCTGGGGCGCCCGGGTCCAGCGGGCAGCCGGTACGTAATGGGGAGGGGGGGTGTTGGAGGGGCTGTGCCTGCGAGCATGGGCGGCGCGGTGCTGAGCCGCTGCGCCCCGGTGCTTGCCCGGCCGTGAGTGGGGGGCACGGGGAGGGGGGGGGCTGGGGCCGCCTGCTAATGCACATCTCCGGCTTTCCTCCTCGCAGGGGGAGAAGGGCGCCCGGGGCGAGAAGGTGAGTCGGGGTGGGGGTTGAGCCATACCCCCTGCCACCCCAATTCCCTCCCCATGCCCCCCCCTGCCCTCACCTCTTCTCTCCGCAGGGAGACCCCGGGGAATGCGCCTGCCCGTCCAGCCCCCGCCAGGACCCCAGCTATGCCGGGATGCCGGTAAGCACCACGGGAGCCCTTGGGCACCCCCCGGCTCCGTTTCGCCCCCGCTGAACGCTCTTCCCCCTTCTCTCGGCCCCAGGGAGCCCCAGGACTGTGGACCGGGATGTCCTGGCAGCCGCAGCCGGGCCCCCAGGTGGGTGCTGTCCCTGCTGCGCTGCGCCCCCCGGCCCCCCACCCGCCACCGCCTCACCCCCCGCCTCTCTCCATTTGTGTTTTGGGGTGTTGCAGGGTCCCCCCGGAGCCCCCGGCCCCCCGGGCCCCCCCGGTGCCCCAGGACGCCAGGTGAGCGATGGGAGACGGGAGCGGGTGAGCGGGGATTGATCCTGCCCAACTTTTAGCGCAGGGTTTAAATATTCCAGCTCTATCCTTGGCTTTAGGGGATGCCAGGACACAACGGTTTACCGGGACTGCCTGGACCGGCCGGAGACTTGGTAGGTAGCGGTTGTGCCCGCAGCAGCTCCCCCCGCAGCCCCACCATCGTGCTCCCCCCAGCATGGGGACTGTCCCCTTCCCTCCTGCGTCTCTTCCAGGGACCGCTGGCCGTCATGGCCGAGAGGAACATGGAGGTGCTGAAGGTGAGAGCACGGGGACGGGCCACCTTCCCGCTGTGGGTGGTGGTGGCCAGGGGCCCCCAAGCCTTTTGGGGTCCCCCTGACTCCCCACCTCCTCCCAGACCCTCTGTGGGGACTGCGTCCAGCTGCAGGCAGCCTTCGAAGCACCCAGCGGCGTCAAGGGGGAGAAGGGGGACGGGGGCATGCCGGGTGCCCCCGGCAGCGAGAGCTGCGCCCGCGTGAGTATTTGCCCATCTCTGGGTGGGAATCCCGGTGCCCAAAACCCCCTGGTCCTGGGGGGGGTCTTGGGGTGAAGTGCAGAGATGCTCCCGAGCCCCTGGGCATCGGCTCACGTGGCAGTCGTGCAAAGCAGCGGGCGCTTGCGGGGCTGGGCACGCTCTGGCACCCTCCGGGCACCCTCAGGGCACGCTCTGGCACCCTCAGGGCACCCTCAGGGCACGCTCTGGCACGCTCGGGCACGCTCCGGGCACGCTCCGGGCACGCTCCAGGAATGCTGACCCTGCCCGGTGTGCAGGCAGGCTCCCGTGCACAGCTCCCACCCGCCTGGATGGGGTCCCTGGGGAGGGTGATGGGCTTATCCTGTGCAGGGGCTGGTGCAGGCTGGAGCAGCGGGTGCTGAGCACCCGAGGGGTGCGGGATGCGGGGCTCCATGCCCCGCTGTGCCCCGTGGCTCCTCCAGCGCATCCCCGTAGGGGGTCCCCAGGTGATTCCTGGGTTTTCTTGCAGTGCTTTGCCCAGTTCCCGAGAGCGGAGGAGGCTCGGGTGAGTGAACCGTACCCCCCAGCACCCTCTCCCTGCCCCTGGGGCTGAGCTGCTACCCCAGTCTGGCTCCCCGGTCCCCAGGGTGCCACGGGGATGGTCCCCGCTGGGGCTGGACCCGGCACCGTGCCTCTGTTGCGGGAGCAGCCGGGGCTTTGGGGAGCAGAGGTTGCTTTGGGGGGCACTTGGCGGGGCTTGGCAGGGCTCAGCCCCGGGTAGAATTGGCCCCGGCTCCTGACGTGTCCCCGTTCCCTGCAGGGTGACAGCCCTGACACGGACTGCGTGGGTGATCCCGGGCTGCCGGGCACCCCGGGCATCCCCGGCGAGAGAGGGGAGCAGGTAGGTGCACGCCGCGTCCGCAGCGCTGTCCCCCTCCTCCGGCCCCCCCTGCCACCCCAGCCCTCCCCGGCAGCCGCGGGGGCCACGAGTGGGGTCCCTTGGTGCCCCTTGGAGCTGGAGCGGGGCCAGGTCCCCGTCCCCCTGCCATGGTCACACCTAACGCACCCATCTCTCCCCCCAGGGCTCACCAGGACTGCGGGGACCCCCGGGGCCACCCGGGCCCATCGTAAGTACCCCTGCCCCGGGCAGGGGGCTGCCAGGCTGCGCGGGCATCGTGTTATGGTCTTGGGGGGGGGCTTGGAGCCCCCCACTACAAGTTGCCAAGGGGGCGCGGTGCCCTGCCCTGAGGCCGTGGTGATGGGCAGAGGGCCGGGGCCATGGCAAGGCGGAGGCGCAGCACTGGCACCGAGTCTGGAGGAGGAGGCAACGGCGCTGCCAGCCCGGAGACGGAGCAGGAGCCCGGCTTGGTGGGAGGCTGAGGCTGAGCCGGCCGGTGCCCGGCTGCTCTGCGGTGCCCCGAGGGCTCAGCCCAGGCTCCCGGGTGCCCTTTCCAGGCTGTGACCTCCCTATTTCTCCCCTCAGGGCCCCCCAGGCTTTCCTGGAACGCCTGGCGCACCCGGACTGCCCGTAAGGACCCAGCACGGCTCTGCTCTGTGCCCTCTGTCGCTTGGTTTGGCTGTGTCCCCTGTCCTTGTCCCCCCCGGGAGCAGCC
>JADKXX010008204.1:0-44695 GCA_017310255.1 Butorides virescens
TCTGTGAAATAGTCAGCTTTTCAAAGCAATGAAAGTTTAATCGGCCAGAAGAAATATAACACTTGAAAAGATTTGTGAAAATGCCACCATATTTTTTCTATAAGCCAATCTTTTCAATCAGGCTCAGCTTATTTCTAAGTTAGATGTACTAATTTTCTGCTGTTTCTGTATGCCATCTTTGCCCTGCCAGTGTCCTCTCTATTTTGCTCCTGACAATTATTCCTATCTGGTTGTGCCCACACTGACTGGGGAGTGCTGGGGTGTACCCCAACCTTTCTCACCTGTCAAACACTCTGCTTGGGATCTTTCTAGAGAGAAACATATCAATTTGGATGGACAGGCTGGAAAGACCTATGGTAACAAGTGAGAGATTTGGATGGTGCAAGCAGAGTGCACAGTCAGACCTGGGAAAGGGGAATCGCTTTAGGGTCATGCAGTACAGGCATAACTTCATTCTTCTCTCCTGGTCAGAAACTAGGGATGGGGATCCCTTCCTGATCTTTAGTTGGGATTCCTCTTTAAATAACTGGGATGTTAAGGTTTTCAGCCTTAGGAAGATTACAGCAAGCTAGGTATGAAGGAGCCTAGCTGAGATTTTACCTCTTAATGCTTTCCTATACCTTGTTTCTTTAAAGTGCCTTACCTTTGTCTTTCTTATTTGCTGATGTCTTAAGAGTCTCCTTAGGAGTAATTTCTCATTAGCATGCAGGTCAATTTTGTTTAAAAAGTCTGAAGGGCATGAAAGTCACATTTACACCTCTGATCACTCTGGTCCTAGCACAACTATTTCCTGTTCCATTTGGCCTAGACTGGAAGTCTAGGTTTTGGCCTAAACTTTATATTCTGGTGAGACCTAGTTACATCACTTATTGAGCATATCCTGGAAGATCCTGAAGGTCAATATTGCCACCAAACCCCATTAATTCTAGCTGATATCCAGCACCCCATCAAAGATAAACTGCCACCTACTGAACTAGATAGTTAATATATTGGTACTGTAATTATTTTTCTTCAAGGGCTCTAGCTTTATTGAACACGACTAGCTGTCAATAAGTACATGAATAATAATTCATAACACAACAACTTTTCACACATAGCTCTGCCATCTTGTCAAACCCTGACTGCTGCTGTGTAAATTACAGGAAAATAAAGTCCAATAGCTACTTCTAGTAGTTCTAATACAGAAAATTTTACATATATATACATTTTAAAGGAAACCAGTATCATGACATTATCTTTTTAACCTTACTTATTCAATTCCTCACCATGTGTTGGAAAAAGATGTTGTCTGATTTGACTACAATATATGACTCAAAACAGATAGAACATTTATATGGAGTTTCTTACAGACACTTATTTTCTCTGTAGTTTTTTTTTTTTAAATTTGTCTTTCTATAGAAACGATATACCTTTAGAAGCAAAAAAAAAACCCCAAACCACTGTAGGGACATCCTCTGACAGGAAGCAAAATAACATCAGTGAAAACACAGTTCCTTAAGTTTCAAGCTAGTAAGTGTAACAGCATGCTACATAAGAAGACTAGAATAGATAAACATAAATTCTAAAGCTGATTGCACCAGCCTTGAAAATCTATAATTAAAGAAAGTCCAGGGAATGATCTCTAAGGAAATAAAAATAACGAATGAAAGAAGAAACTTTTTCTCTTCAGTACATTATTCCACAATAGTTAACATTTTTTATCACTGCATATATTTCTCCAATTAGCTATCTGGGGTCTAAGTTAGTTGATTCTGTTATACTTGTGTAAATCTCAGCTAATTCTATGTGCTTCAGAAAAGCTGACCTGGTATAGCTGATGGCAGGATCTGATCATCCATATGGACTGCTTTGATCATTTTAAGTTGCTCATTTATAAATGTACAGTAACTAATACAAAGTAATACAAGTAAATATCTGCAAAATAAGGAACATTGAACATTTCCTATCTTACTGTGTGTAAAAATATAATCTAAACATTATAGTATATAGGTGCATATAATGAAGTGCAAGAATAAATTTTGTTTTGGAAGTTTGTTGTTAAATCAACTCACTTCTCTATCAGAACTGGCATTTTATTAAGACTGAACATACATAGGCAATTGGAATAGTGTGCCTCCTAAATTAATAACAGATGATTGAAAAGGTTAGAAGTACTTCAGTAAAGCACATGTCAATAGATCTAAGGACTGGTAAGGTTTTGCGATTCCAGTGTTTCTTTTATATAGCAAAGACTGAGACAAATATAGAAGATGGCATAATATAGGAACAAAATTGTCAATTGTATTACTAGAAAAACCTATCAGAGGATATTATTGAAAAGGATATGTTTTCTTAAACTCCATCAACATAATAAAATTGACCTTGTCTTCAGCTGATACAAATGATTGATTTCATTTATTGAAATTCAGTAATTTGATCTGTTTCTACTGACAATATATCTTTTTTATAATTTGGATGTGATTTTTCTGATCTTTCAGAATCTTTAGAAACATTTTTGTATAAATACTACAATTGTAAGTTGGAAAAAATCTGCTGGTATTTGTTTATCTTCTCAGATTATGGACTACTTTAAGAGAGCTCTACAACATGTAGTTTTAAAAGCAGCTAAACTATGTTATTCTGTGATAAAATAACTTTTAAAGAATATGTTGAAGGGTTTTCCCCTTCAAGTATTCTTCTTTTATCTAATTAGCTAAAAAAAAAAAAAAGGAAACACAAAAAGTCTATAAAACCTCTGATTTCAGTGCATGCAAATTATCCTGTTGCCTTTCTTTTTGACAGAAATATATCTCAGATTTCTACAGTGAAGGATAGTGCTTATAGGTATCAGACTCAATGGGGATTAAACAAATCTCTAACAATTCTAGAGGTGGCTTAAGACTTCTTAGCAGTGGAGATAAAATTAAATGTTATGGTAGGAACCAAGTGGTCTGAAAGTATGCTGGTGAGATATTCAGTTAGTATGGATTTGGATGTTGGTTCTTGTATCAACATTAGGGTTACCCGAAGGATCACGCAGACACCCTGCCGTCTGCAGGTCAAGGAAACATAGCATACACAGTATGGATGCTCCAAGTGACGCAGTTTATTTTCTAACCCTAAGATTTATAGCAGAGCCACATTCCAGTCCTGCCAGTCACTGTGTGGTCATGATGATGCCCTCTTGCTCCTCTTCTTAACCTTGCGGTTACTGCCCACTCAGCTTCTGCACTTCTTGCATTCCACATTACCCCTCCCTAAGCTCTATTTTATTTTGTGCTACAAAGGTTATCTAATGCATTTTTTAGAAGCATTTCTTATAACAATCGTGCTACAGCTTGTAACAATAGTTAGCACGCATGCAATAACAAAAACAAAGCATTAATATCTAATGCATTTTTAAAGGCAATTCTTGTAACAATCGTGCTACAGCTCGTAACAATAGTGTTAGTACGCATCAATAACAAAACAAAGCATTAATATAACAATATCTGCAATCAAAATTACCTAAAACCTAAATCACAGATTAGTTTTGTAATTCTGGACGAACCCATTTTGTGGGAACCCATCGTACCTCTCCGTCTTTCTCTACACAGGCATAACCCCTCCCTAAGCAAACGAGATGAAACCCTTTCTCCCACTGTCCGGTGTCTACTCCCTGCACTCACACTGGCAGCTTGATCCATCTCTGTAACTCTTCCGGTGTCAACTGCCAATGTAATTGTGACGCTACCTGTCCTTGTGCCCCTCTGGCCAAATGATTTAATACATACAGTGACTTTGCTAATACCTCATGCTGCTGGTTCACTGGAAACCCTAGTTCCCCCTCCCTATGCCGATCTAATTGTTGCTTCAAAGTATGATGAGCCCGCTCGATGATAGCTTGACCAGTACTGTTATGCGGAATGCCATGCTTCAACTGGATATGCCATTGCTCACAAAAGGTCCGTGTTTGCTGCGCGATATAATTTGGTCCATTGTCCGTCTTGATGACAGCTGGGCACCCCAGCATAGCAATACACTGCAGCCAGTGCTTAATGGTAGCATTTGCGTTACTGTGTCTGCTCGGCGTAGCTAGTATATACCCACTACACGTATCGATGGTAACATGTAAATACATGTAAATACTTCTGAGGGCTAAAGGGAGAGTATACAGTAACGTCTGACTGCCAAACTTGATTTGGCAACAGACCCCGAGGGTTCACCCCAGCGTCCCAGAGGGCCTGGCCCCCACATTGAGGACAAGCAGCGACTACTGCCCGTGCACCTGCCATGGACAGGGTAAACTTATCCTGCAAAGCACAAGCACTGCAATGCAAAAACTGATGCCACTCACGAGCTTCGGTGAGAGGCGATAACGCAACCATCGCCTGCTTCGCAGCTTGATCAGCCAGAGAATTCCCTTCAGTGAGAGCGCCTGGAATACCGGTATGACTGTTAATATGGCAAACGTAGCACGGCGCTTGCCTTTCCTGTAGAGTATTAAGTAAAAGACAAGAAATACTAGTACGAGCGGTGACAGCAGCGGCACACTGAAAGACCAATCGTGACGCAAACTGAGAATCTGTGACAACATTCAAAGGCTCATCTGCCCAGCACTGAAGGGCTAAACATACCGCATTGGCTTCCAAGGCCTGCAATGAACAGGAGTCATCTTGACATATCACCTTGTGCCACTGTGACCCCTCCTTCCATACCACTACATAAGCATGTGTCTTAGAAGAGGCGTCGGTGAATACAGTATGACCTGCCACAGGACGATCACTGACCAGAACGCTAGGTACACACTCGACATTGTCAAGCAATTGTAATACTGGGTGATGCAAAGGACCCTTCAATTGCCCAGGGAATAACGCGATGGCAGCTTGGATATCCCAGTCACACTGCATAAATTTCTCAAAATGATTAATGGAAATAGGCAAGTAAATTTCTGATAATTCACCCTCAGTGAGTTGTATCGCTGCGAGATGAAGTTGGTAAATCATGGATGCAAGGGTAACTGACCATCGTGGAGTAGCTACCTTTTGATGACCCTGATAGATCCATCGCAGCACCAGAATCCTTTCTCCTTTTTGGCCTATGAACCCTTGAGCTCCCACCTTGACTATAACGATGGCTCTGATCAGAGGAGCTCCGGGACAGAAACTATCTAAACTCCAAGTCTGAGTTCGGGCCATGATTTCTCTTAACTTTTCCTGTTGTTCCCTTGTGATATTTCTAGGGGCTTGTAATTCTGGCTCTCCTTATAATAAGGGGTAGAACATCTCCATTTCATCCTGAGACACTGGCACGAAAGATCTTAACCACTGTAATGAGCCAACTAGCTGCTGTGCCTGGTTGTGTCCCCTCCCAACTTCTTGTGCACCTGGCAGAGCTGAGAGCTGAGAAGTCCTTGGCCAGTCAAAGCACTGCTCAGAAGCAACCAAAACATCAGTGAGTTATCAACATTCTTCTAGTACTAAATCCAAAACACAGCACTATACCAGCTACTGGAAGAAAATCAACTCTGTCCCAGCTGAAACCAGGACAGTATCCACCCCTTATTCTATCCTTTAATATATTACACAGATATCATTCCCTTAGTCTATGGACTGCCCTTGTAAGATGTCCAGAAATGTCCACAAAATGTCCCTGGAGTTAATTTAGTCCATGACTTTGGGCTCTATCTCTTATGCTGGTTACTCAGGACAGGAGAAGTGCTGTGTTGCATGGAGTAACTGGGCACCAAAGCCAGCTCAGGTCAGGTCACTGCTGCACTTGCACTGCTTCTTGTAAGGCTTGTCCTCCGTTGGTTCAGGTGGTTCTTGCTATAGTAATTCCTATAACATGCAACTCAAATAATGGTTTACAACAATTTAAAGGTATATTCATTACAATCTCCACCCCTGGTCTTTTTGGACCAGACCTTAGGGTTTAGCATTGCTATGAACTCCTCCTCTTGCCCCTGCTCTGGCTTGGACTTATCCACAGCCTGTCCAGCACAGCAGCACAGAAACAGCAGCGATGCCCTGGCCATCTGCCAGCCCAGGCACATCACCATGGCGGTTATCAAAATGTTCCCAGGCACAGCACAGTGAAATGATAAGCAGTACAGCTGTACAGCAAGCAGCAAAAGCAAAAAGCAGCAACTAACAAGCACTGGACTCTAATATACAGTAAGGCAAGCAAGCCCCACCACAAGCACAGGAGCCTGCCGATTAATAGCTAAACAGCAATAACAGCTATAAATTCAATCTAGCACTTTCCAATCAAACCTGTCATTATCTCAAACCCTTCGAGTCCCATATCATTGCTGAGAGTATCTTAAAAACTAATCGAACAAAATCTGACTCCAATTCTGTCACCTCTGTGTTTTCAGATACACCTTTCATGCCAAAAGGGACTGTAGTGATAAGCACCACGCAGCCACTCACTCACTCCCTGCTTGAGATAAAGACAGTTTAATAGGTAAAGCAAAAACCGCGCATGCCAGCAAAGCAAAGCAAGGCAAGGAATTCATTCACCACTTCCCATGGGCAGGCAGGTGTTCCGCCATCCCCAGGAAAGCAGGGCTCCATCATGCATAACGGTTACTTAGAAAGACAGATGCCATCACTCCAAATGTCACCCTATCACCTGAACAGGGAAGGCAGTAGCGTTAGGCATAAAGTCCCCTTCAATGATTGCATTTCGAATTACTCCCTGCCACCATTGAACTGGATTGGGGGGGTCCCTATCTGAGCCCTGTGGATTAGGGAAAGTGTTGGAATTATGTGAGTCGGGCCCTGAGGTCAGAGCTTGACGCGCGTGGTTCTCATCACATATCCTCCTCCAATATTCTAATTCTTTTTGCTCTTCAGCTATCCTCCCTAGCTTTCCTTCCTGCTCCAGCTCAATTAGTGGTCGCTTTCCTACATACCAGCCTCTATCAAGGGCTTTTGGACTTTTGCCGTTTGCTCTGGTAACTCTTTCAGCCCTGGTAAAATTTCATCGTCCCACACAGGCAGGTGAGCCAATCGATCTATCAGCTTTTGCGCTTCAGCATTATGCCTAGACAACTCAGTTTGTAAGAACAACATATCTGCTTCAGACAGACCATCTCCGGATCAAGTTGGAGACAAGTCAGCTAACTTCTGAATGATTTTTTGCGTTTCTTGATTACCATAGCTTCCGCCCCCCGCCTCATCGCTTCATACCACAGAGCTAGCAGAGGAGGAGGGAGGCACTCTTGAGCTAACTGCTTTGAATCGTAAGGGGGTAAAGGAGTTGCAAAATACAGTCAAGCAGCATCTGCGACCGGGGACCTTGCAATCCCTCCTCAGAAACAGCCTTCTGCAAATCCCTAATTATGTGGTGATCTAAAGGCTCCCATTCCACTCCCACGCCCGGGGCCGCCCGAATCGGCATAGCAATCGGAATTTGTTGCCAGTTTACCCCATCCAGAACACATTTCTGAGCCACCAACCGCCAATTTGTGCCCGGCAGGGCAGCTCCCCCTCCCATCAGACCCTCTTGCGCCCATTGCGCAGCCCCCAGCACAGTCTCAATGGCCCCCTCTGCCCCCATCACGAAGTTCCATAATTTGTCCAACAACTGTTGCATTTCCTCTGCACCCACACCCGCCCCCCCCCCCCCGCCCCCCCCCCCCCCCCGGCTCGCCCCCTGAAACAAATGAAGAGCCGCTCTCCTCGGGTGGCAAAGGAGGCGGAGTTGGCATAGAAGCACAGGGTCCTCCAGCCGCCTGCTCCCAGGCACTCAAATATGCTGGCAGGGCAGATGGCAGCCGTGTGGGCATCGGGGCAACAGGCTCTTCTCTCGGTGCCACAGGCTCTTCAGGTCCTACGCGATGGATCGGCTTCCCTGGAACCCAGTCAAGGTCCACATTCGTTGCATTCAGAGCGTCCCACAGGCATCCTGGAAAGCGGAGTGGGAACGCACATGGATCCTTGTTCTCTTCATACCCCTTACTGTCCCACTCACTCTGCGTCACCTGCTCAGCAGTTTTAGGCACAGGAGCCTTGTCTTTAGTCTCTCCCTGAAGCGCTCACTGAGCGGCCAGCCAGACCTGCGTCGTCTCAGCTCCCTTCTGCAAAGTCGTCTCAATCGACCCCCATGTCCTAATATGAGCAGCAACTTGTTTGGAGCCAATTTTTCTGGCTTCCAAAAGTTCGTTTTGAATTTCAGTCCATTTTTGTGCATTTAAAATCTCACTATGAGTATTAAGTACTAAATGCCGCAACAGCCATTGGATGCACGCGGCCGTGGGTTTAAAACGTAGTTCTTCACCCACTTCTTTCACCACCGCCTTAAGTACCTTAGCAACGGTGTCCTCTACAGTCCACGCCACTTCCCTGGCAAGCCGACCGCTGCTCGTTCCTGCGAGCAGCCGATCACGTCAGGGTCACCACTTGTTGGTTCTTGTATCAACATTAGGGTTACCCAAAGGATCACGCAGACACCCTGTCGTCTGTGGGTCAAGGAAACATAGCATACACAGTATGGATGCTCCAAGTGACGCAGTTTATTTTCTAACCCTAAGATTTATAGCAGAGCCACATTCCAGTCCTGCCAGTCACTGTGTGGTCATGGTGATGCCCTCTTGCTCCTCCTCTTCTTAACCTTGCGGTTACTGTCCACTCGGCTTCTGCATTTCTTGCATTCCACATTTGGAAGGCAATGTGATGAGTGGGACTGAGATAGATTGTAAGGAACAGTAAAGGAGCAGACACTGGGGCTTTATGGAATGGAAATTGGGGTCTTGTTTTCTTTCTCACTCCTCTTTCTTACATTAGTTCTACTCTTATTCAAAGCTTTCCTGTAAAGACGCCTCCTTTTTGGACACCCTAGTCAGTAGCAGAATTAATTGAAAACACTGGGGTTTACCACAGATGTGATTTTATGGCTAGTTTTAGTAATAATCACATGTAAATATAAAGCTGTTCTTCAACATCTTGTTATACAAGTACCTTTTCATGAAATACGTTCTTGCCATGTAATCATGATCCACTTACGCAAAACCACTTTCTAAATTAGTATTGTTTCCATTTTAAAGGGAAAACCCCAGTTGCTCATGTTTATTTCAGACAAATATATTGCAGACATCAAAAATGCAGAGCTATCAAGTTAAAAATCTGAATGAGAATTTTCTTTTAAAAAATACTTTGCTTATTATATTAAAACAGACAAAAAAAGTCTCATGAAGATAGTTTAGGAAATAAACAGAAGAAAAAAATAAACACAAATAAGCTTCCTTAGTTTGTCAGGTTACAAAGTATTACAGCTGACCATAAATAACAAGGGTTGGTTTGTTACTTTAAAACTTATAAAGCTTCAAAATTCAGAAATAAACTCAACTGAGTTCCCAACATTCTTACTGAAATAAGCATTATAGGGCATTTTATGATCTTACTTCACTGGAGCTAATATCTGCCTTATATATTGATTTTCTTAAGGAGCTGTAGTGTTTCAGAAGATACATTGTATGGAACTCCTAAATATGGAGGCACACAAAATTATGATCAATTACTTTGGTTGTTCTGTGGGAAACTTAAGCTTATAATTGACAAAATGTATATGTCTGCTCCTCTGTCTTTTTAACTTTTTTTTTTTTTTAAATGGAAAACAGCCTCAAGAAAAAAGTGGTTCCTTTAGAATCATAGAATCATAGAATGTTTTGGGTTGGAAGGGACCACTAGAGGTCATCTAGTCCAACTCCCCTGCAGTCAGCAGGAACACTGCTAACTAGATCAGGTTGCTCAGAGCCCCATCCAACCTAGCCTTGAATGTTTCCAGGGATGGGGCCTCCACTACCTCTCTGGGCAACCTGTTCCAGTGTTTTACCACCCTCACTGCAAAGAATTTCTTCCTTATATCTAGCCTAAACCTACCCTGATTTAGTTTAAAACCATTACCCCTTGTCCTGTCACAGCTGGCCCTACTAAAAAGCCCCATCTTTCCTATAGGCCCCCTTTAGGTATTGAAAGACCGTAATCAGGTCTCCCCGCAGCCTTCTTTTCTCCAGGCTGAACAAGCCCAACTCTCTCAGCCTTTCCTCATAGGAGAGGTGCTCCACACCTCAGATCATTTTTGTAGCCCTCCTCTGGATCCGCTCCAACAGTTCCATGTCCTTCTTGTGCTGAGGGCTCCAGAGCTGGACGCAGTACTCCAGGTGAGGTCTCACCAGAGCTGAGTAGAGGGGCAGAATCACCTCCCTCGACCTGCTGGCCACGCTACTTTTGATGCAGCCCAGGGGATGGTTGGCCTTCTGGGCTGCCAGCGTACATTGCTGGCTCATGTCCAGCTTTTCATCCACCAGCACCCCCAAGTCCCTCTCGGCAGGGCTGCTCTTGGTCCTTTCTTCCCCCAGCCTGTATTGATACTGGGGGTTACCCCGTCCCAGGTGCAGGACCTTGCACTTGGCCTTGTTGAACTTCATGAGGTTCACACAGGCCCACCTCTCGAGCCTGTCCAGGTCTCTTTGGATGACAACCTGTCCTTCTGGTGTGTTAACCGCACCACTCAGTTTGGTATCATCCGCAAACTTTACAAGAGATCGGTTTAATAAGGCCTATAAAAATCTCTTAAAAACCCATATTAAATTCTGAGAGCTCGCTAGTGTCAGTGAACTCTCACCTATGGTTAGGGTGGGCTCATCAGAAACTAAACTTTTTCACTACTACTTGCAGCTTGAAGTGGTTGGTCTGTTAAAGATTATGAAGGTCACTTTTTATAAAGGTCAAAGGAGAGGTACAGCTATAAGGAAGAAGTTCAGCATGTTTTATTTAAGAGTTTGTGTTTTCCAAAACTCAGGCATCCAGACTGCAAGCTCAGGTATACAGCATTCCAGGCAGATCCCTTGGAACAAGACTCTCATATGGCTAATATACAAGGCCTAATATATTAATGTAAAACCATAATGTAATATTTTTCCTTTCTGTAGAGGAAGAAGGAAAAAACAAATGTTATCTGGCTTCCTAAAGCACATTCTGAAGGAGCTAGCAGATTTTTGCTGTTCTTCTCAATGAGGAAATTGTCCTTTGACTGACACAGTGCATTGATAAAACTGGGATTCAAAACACGGCCCTCAGTACATGTTTGCTGAATATCATACTGACATCTGTTCACTTTGTCAAAGTCTGTTGTACTTGGTCTTTCAATGAGAAAACTTCATTAATTATCTATAATTTCGAGTTTAGCCTGTAGAAAAAAAAAAAAAAGCACACAAAACCCCTCCAAACCGCACCTCTCTTCATTCCACAGGAATTCAAATATTGATCTGTCAAAGGATAGAATTTATTTGCTGAATATTAAATACTTTCACAAAATGCACATATACACATTTGCTAGGCCAAATGATGTTTTTTTAATTCCTTTTTTATATATGTATTAAATCAGCATTTTTCCAGTAACAATCAAAACTGAACTGAACAGCCTACCTAAGCCAGGTGATGTTTGTGATGTTTAGGGAAGCTTATATCATCCCTTTGGAAGAAAAAGTGTTTTGTAGATACAAGATCCTTCTTAATCCAAGCTGACATGTGGGACCTCAGTCCTTGAAGGTCTTCACAACTCTAGAGGACAAGACCCCAAGCGACCTGTGCTAGCTCTAGAGCTGGCTCTGTTTGGAACAAGAGGTTGGACTAGAGAAATCCTCCTGAGGTCCATGCCAACCCCATTTATTTTAGAATTCCGTAATGAATTTTTAGTAGTTTTAGAAGTTAGAACAGTATTCCTGCCCACTACTTTTGAGGAATCTTACATGTTTTTCCAAGTCTTCTTTTTATAGGTCTGCTGGCATTAATATTCTGAATATTCATTTGCTAAAAATCAGCCGACTTTATTGATGCTGGTAACAGAAATCGTAAACTGATTTACACCACTTGATGATTTGACCTTTGTTTTTTGATATAAATATCTCCTTTCACATTTGGGACATGATCCTTGAGTTAAAAAGTGGGTTGTTTTATTTGTACACAGTAAGTGACAGTACAGTCACTATGTCAGTTGAATGGATTGCATGCAGCATACCAACATCCTAAACAGGTTCACTGCAAAATAAATGCATACAAATCTGTTCCCTATAGTTATTTTCCAGTGCACAAAAAATACCCCATCTTTTTACAGAGTTCTTAGCAATTTTTTGCTTATGATAGAAATATCAGGTCATCATTATTCACTTCTGTCCTTTATATTTCCACCAAAGGAGCGGTAGTATATCATGTTCAGCTATAAACCCTAAATGTACCTTTCTTCCTCCAGCTTTCACTGTCTCTACGTGTTTAGCTGGGGCACAGAACTCCTGCTGTAAAAGCAAGAACGAAAGGCAATTTCACCTCAGATTACTTAATTTTATTTTTATTCCCTTCATTGAATTATGTGAAAGGAACAAATATTACTGTAAGTGTGAACTATATAGAAAAAATTATGCCTAACCTACCTGACTGAAATAACAACTTGATCTTTTTAATAATTATACTTTTTGTGTTGTTAGAAACCAAGATGTAAGGAATAGGTATTGTAACAAACCAGAGTTTTAGGTATGAAGATGCTCATTTTACATATACTTTGCGCTTCACCAAACTTTGGATGAAACAGGTTTCTATCAGGTTATATATGTGTAAAAGATCATTCCTGAAAAGCTTCTCTTAGCCCCTCCCAAAGTCTGATTCATTTTTCTGTGCTGTATTTATTCATCTGTCTAATCTGCTTGGTGAGCATCCAACCTCATATTCATTCGCATCTGTGTCCTCAGTTCCACATTCCCCCGAAACCCTACATCTCTACTCAAAGGTAATGCACCATCCCATTTCAACTGCACAGGGCCTTTAATACAGGAATTATTTGTCAATGCTTGCAGAAATGATATGGTGACATGACCTCCTGAACATGCACCTTGCTAAATTCATGCTCATGAATGTAAAGTATCAAGATGGCTTTTTATCTTGTGGTTTTCAAAGACATTGCTTGTTGCTTAAAGCATCTATGGCCATTCTAAAATTAATATCTGAAGCTATTCCCTCTTTTCCTACATTATATATTTTGAGGCAAGGAAATTAATATAAAGGAGGAAAAGTAGACTTCCTTTTGTATGTTTATTTTTCTGTTTTGATGGAGGAGAATTTATGAGATAGTGAAAATAGAAAGTGACAGGAAGCATTTTTCACCTTCCATTACTTAAAGTGGTTTATTTTATTTTTTTTCCTACTATGAGAGGTGAAGAGGGGAGGTGCCTAAATTGACCTAGGAATCAGAAAGAAATTTCCTACTGCTCTGAGAAAGGTAGTTATAAAAAAACCCCAACAAAACAGCATGCAATTTGTTTAATGACAGCCCACCCTCAAAGTGGATATTTCCTTCTGCAAAAATCAATTGCCATAAACACGTAATTTATTTAAACTGTGTGTCAAAAGATTTCAACTACCCCACCTCCCCATCCAAAACAGAAAGATGTAATTTTACAGATGTAATTATTTAGTGGTCAGTTAGTCTGAGTGGAAGCTTAAAGGAAGACTTTCCAATCTAGAACACTTCATGCCCACCTAATTTACTGTATCAATGTAGAATCATACAGTTTTTTAAAAGCCGTTTTATTTCCATTTCATTACTTGTGCAATGGTTGCTTTAAATGGCTTCTTTCAGGAGCTGATGTCGCTGTTTTTCTGTGTATGAAGTGTTGTGTTGCATGAGCTTATTTTAGACACAGAGGTAGTAAAGCAAATAGGAGGCAAGTTGAATATTCTTTAGAAGAATATTCTTTAGAAGAAAGTGATAAAAACACAATCTTATGTCACTTGCAAATTAATATGAGTATATCATATATGAAGTTGTCTGTATGTATAAAAAATAGAATGGGAGTCAAGATGCTTTGTATTGTATACAGGAACCATCAACTTAGTTTTCCTGCTCTTTTTATCGAAGAGACCACCACCTTCGGTTTGATGGTTATGGCTATGTTTCTGAGAATAGGACATATATGTGTGTCTTTGAAATGCAAATGGGTGCATTCAACACTGCTAAGCAATTTTTAAGTAAGTACAGAACTGATAATTATATTAATCTTAACTTCACCAAATTTACCATTTCGCTCAAGCTTCTGTAGTACCTATGGAAAATTAAATCAGATTGAAATACAAAGCACTAGTGAGGAAGTGTCCCATATTTCTTTTATTCTAGAATATAAACTTTCTGCTAAAACTGGGCTTATGTGATAGTAATCTTTCTAATACAGCTCAAAATAAGAAAAAGCTTGAAAGCAAACTGAAAATTTTTACTGTTCTTAAAACTGGTCTCTGTTTTAAGCCTATAGTCTTGTTAAAATTGATAACACAATATACTTTCATCTAGAAGCATCCATAATTGTACTCAGAAGAAATGGAGATTGAATGTATTCTGCATAAGCAATGCAAGGAGAGTACAAATTTGTGAGTATATTAATTCTACAATTAAATTTGTTATTCTAAATAAATCATGCCAATTTTTTCTTTAATTGTTTTGAAGTGAAATATAAGACTATGTAGAAGTTTTATTCTCTCAGTTTGGATAGTTTACTTTTTAGCATATCAATTATTAATTTATCCTGAAATTGCTGAGTGGAATCGGGAGGTATGTCAAAATCAAAATATAGAACTTAATTTAAACAATTCTTCACCACAAAAAAATAAGATAAAAAACCATGAAATATGTATGGTTAGTGGTTTGAGTTAACTTCCTTGACATTGTTTTGAAAAGCATATCAAATCTATACTGTATTGGAATTGCAGTAGTCTCTGAAAAGAATTTGAATTCCGGAAGAAAAAAGGACTCTGGGTAAATCCATATATGCTGTGGCAGTGGCCTTGCTACTGCCCACGAACCTTATCTATGACGACACAGCAAAGAACAGAGGTTCAATCAGTCTTCCAAGTTCTGGGTGTGTAATGATAGTGGAACCTGGTTCTCCACTTGATGCTTTGTAAGGCAATACTTGATGTATTGTAAGGCAATACTAAAAAGAACCTAGCTATAACTGAACATATTTAGAGCTAAGAAACTTTTTCTCTTACTCCAGAGAAATTAATACTATTACCAAAACCAAGGTAACATTCAAAGGCAATCTAGTAAAACACAATGACTTTCTGAGTGTGAGGGGTTTTTGTGATAGTGGCACACACATGAAGATTTGATCAGATCTTTTTCTGAGAGATGCATTATTAAGTTTTCAGATCATCTTTAGCTATGCCAAGTAAACACATGAACCATAACTATACATTATGTTATCTGCATATGCTACATATGCTGTAACATGACTACTTAGGAAAACGTTTAGTGATAAAAATATCTGAAAAACAAAGTTACAGATTAAGACCACTTATAGCTCACTGTTTTCCAGGATAAAAGGCAAAAATTTTATACCTCACTGATACGTTAAACATTTACCATTTTGGGTGTCTAAGGTCCCATATGGTCTTACAGATGACTTGAAAAAACATCAGATCTTAATGCTGCTATCATGACAAAACTGAACACTCTCTGCCTTGTACCTCAGACCACTATCACATATGGGCTGGTTCAGAGAGGAAACAATGAATTACTTATCTGGAATATCTTTTAAAGTGCCAGGTGTGTTTGAAGCTGTTGGAAAGTCTGAAATGGCATAGACAGCTCTGCAAGAGATGGATTGGGAGGCAGAATGTAAGTGAGGCTGCCCAAATTACATGATGAATTTAATTTATCCCTAGCTAGTGATTTATTGCATGTTTTTCACCAGAAGTGGCAGAAAATCGGATATGAACCTGGTTAGCATGAATCATTATCTAGTCAAGAAAAGGCAAATTCAAAGCCTCTCCTTCAATCCCGGTCTCCTGATCAAAGTATGGAGCACAGAACTGAAATTCTACCTGAGTATCTGGGTTTCCTTCTTATGTTAAAAAAAAAACCAAAACAAAAAACCCCAAAACCCAAAGAAACCACAAAAAACCCAAACCCAAACCACAAAAAAATGTAAGAAATGGATGGATTTAGCAAAAAAATTTTATCTTGTCCTCAGGAGGAGTAACGGTGAGGAGCAGCATAGGTAAGACTCACACCTGAATCCTGAACTTTAGAATGTGTTCCCTAGCTCCCAGTTTAGATGTAGGCCAAGAAAATCTCTCAGGGCCAGATTTCAGTAGCTCAAGACAATGAGCCAATGAGCCAAGGCTAGAAGTTAATATTTAATTAAGACAATAAAAGACATTGTAATACCATACTTTGAGGGCAAGTAATTAATTAGTATGTGGGGTTTATTTTATTTTTCTTTGAATGACATCTTGGTAAGATAGCTGAAAGTGCATGGTAAAATTCCACTTGTTCTTCCAGTTTTGGTTTCTTAGGAAGAACAGGTATTATTAAAAAAAAAAAAAAAAAAAAAACCACAACAGAAAATTTGCTATGGAAATTAATTGAATGATAATATTCTGGGAAACTTCTTTCACAGTTATTTTACATTTTAAGAAAAAATACTGCGGTAGTCTATCGCTGAGGAAATAAATATCATAAAATCTATGAGCAGAGCAAATCAACTATGTGAAATATTGTATGCAAGTGTAAGTGTTGGCATTTAGTGGACCGTGATGGAGATTTTTATCAGATTTGTCCAATGTGTTTAAACAATATAGTAGGTTGCTATGACACTTATAGAACCAAAAGGGTACTTACATAAAGTTTAATTACAAAGGCTAAAAACCCCTTGCATTATAAATGCAGCTTTCACATGACAGTTTACAAAACACATAGAGAGGCAAGATAAAGTTTCTCTGTAGATTATTACTGAAGATGGTACTTAGCATTCCCTTTTTTTTCTTGAGAAAGTGTTAAGCTTACTGCAGGAAATACTTTGTTTTACCCATCTAGGGGAATGTCAATAGCCACTTTCCAACACTTTTCACTGGAAATGCTATGTGAATTTTAATAATTTTAGAAATTATGGGAGAAAATTAGTTTCATCCATTTGCAAGACACACAAAGCATTTTCCACCCACTCTTGAAAGGGCCTTTCCCCCTTTAGGTTTCAAGCTTTCATATGTTCATATTCCTTGAACATGAACAGCTCCTGTTCTTTCTGACTTATTAAACTTGCAAAATAGGGCATATACTGATAAAGTTCTATGAACAGAAAAATGCCAATTTTGGCTTGAGACATGATTTAAAAAATTAAAAAAAAAAAAAAGAAAAAAAAAGTCCCCTTTTGGTGAGTTTTTTGAAAAAGAATTTTTACTACTTTTGGTATTTATTACTGCTGGCAGATGCTTCCAAACACCTCATAAACAACCCACACATTCTCTTTACCATAATGTTGCTAATACAGTGTATGCATTACGAGTGATTTAAATTTCATTAGCAAATATGTTAATGTTATTTTTTATTTAACTGTTCCAAAAGATTTCAGGAAAAAATTATTGTGGATACATGATTATTATCAATGACAAGGTGTAACTATGCAAGACTCTTTCTTAAGCAATAGCCACAACATATATATGTTTACTCCCAGTACATCCATGTCAACAGTATAGATAGATGTTCAATTTTAAGCTCAGACCAATGATTTGACCTACATGTTTTTTCCCAAAGTTTCTCAACTGCATAAAGTAATAAAAAGAAATGATGATAAAAGGGTGTTTCCTAGACTTTGTGATCAGACCATGGTGAAAACATGATCTAAGGGACTAGCCTTGGAAAATATACCTTTAGCTAGTAATTTATGCTACTTTGGTGAAGATGTGATTTCTTTGTGAATCTTTCATCTATACCTGGGAAAACAGAGTCTTCATGACAAGAGATTCTGACTTATTGCCCTGGACTCCAATTTTTTTGGTAAGTGACATAAGATACAGAAATTAATCAGGCCTAAGGAGTTGAATGCTTTGGATAATTTTCTGGTATGATATTAGGGTGGATCTATGTAGAATGAAAAAGTTGAGGCTTCCCACCTAAAAGCTCATTTGGTTTTTGCCTTTTTACTACCAGAAAAGAGAAGAAAACTGCAAGAGTCACACTATAGTGGGTAATGTATTTTAAAATGGTGCAACAGCTATACAAACAGAAAGCAATAATTGAAAAGTTTCTTGAAAGTCTGTAATGTCAGGGTGCTCTGTTCTCATAGATTATAAACACAGCACAATAGAGATAATTTAATTAATGTAGGTAACTAAGGTCTTCTAAAGAAAATAAGCCACATAGGGTAATGATTTGTAATCTGTATTGCTCTGAAGTGCCTAAGGGTCTAAGTTTCCTATAATTGGCTTCACTTTTATACCAAGAACCATATCCAAGAACTTGAATATAGTATTAAGAATAAGAAGGAAATTAAATGAATGACACTCTTGTTTGTTGGAAAAATACAGCTGCAGTTCACTGCTTTTCTGATTATATATAATTATTTTCTACTGGTGAAGCAGAAGCAAATCAAGTTTCATCTTATTTCTGGATTGAATATAATATGAAATTTATACAAAGCTCTGTAAAAATTAATTTTCTGATTTTATATGAAAGGTCAAAGTTCCTTTAACTACTTGTAGTACTGTAATATCTCTATAAAAATCTTTTCACAAGTATATAAAAATGAGTATTCCCATGGTGTACTGTGAATACTGTGAAATATTTTGCTACAAGTCAAGTATTAAGAAATTGTCTGGAGAATGAGTTAGAAAAAAAATAAAAAGCTTACAACTTTGACAGTAAAGGTCTGAACTAAGATATAACATGACTCCCCAGCATTATAGAGAGACACATTTTGCCTCATCTTCTGCCCCATATCTTTATCCCCTTCAGCCATATCTTCCTCCCCTTCAGGCTCCACAAAACCAGGTCTGTTAGGAGAACCTTAAACTTCACATGTTCCAACCATGGTACATTTTGTTGATCCTCTGCTGGACTCTCTCTGGTTTATCATTATCCCTCATGTACAACAGGTCATATTGTGCCAGTTGCAGCCTCACTAATGTCAAATACAGGGACATTGTGCTCTTCTTTGTGAATCCTAGGCACTTCTGATAAATTTAATTAAGAGAGTATGCTTATTATTCTTAGTAATATCCCTGATTTATGACCTTTTATAGACTGGGAAAGATTGTAAGCTAATAACAATTTTGCTAACATATTATTTGCTAATAATTATCTGGGTTTATTAATAGAAAGGCATTACCCTCCAAGCTTTTCTCAACAACTAAATCAATCATTTAAATTTTGTTTTCTACCTAGCTGCTTCTATTGACCTTATAATTATAGAACCCAGGTGCCTCAACTTAATGTCTCTTTTAAAAGGCATTGAAAGGAGATAATCTTCATCATTGTAGGGGTTGTTTATAAATAAACACAACAGACTAAAAAAGTGGGAAAATGGCTAAGAGTTAATTATAAAGATAAGCAATAGAAAGAGCAGAGAAAAATGATAGGTATAATGATTAAGTGCTACTAAGGAAGCAAGCCTCTTTTTTCAAACTTATTATTACCACCTTGCCTTTTTTACCTGTAAGCTATATGTATTAAGGGTACAGGCATTTTCACTACTTCTGTGGAGAAAGATGAATATGGTAGATTACCAGAAGGCAAAAATAACTGAGAAGAGCTATTGAGGAAGAAAATAAGACTCCTAATTTTGAGGACAGAGAACTTCTAATTTTGCTAACAGGAACATAAATTTAAGACTTTGATCTACCCTGTAAGAAGTGCAGTGACAAAGCATACATAAACTGATGCAACTTTTCAGGTTTCATAGTCTCTATGCTACTTTCATGAGCTAAAATTCATTAGCTAACAACAAAAATCTTTACGTAAACTAATAAATAAAATATATTGTAAAAATAGAAGTAATTGAATATGAAAGAGCAAAGAAGTACATTTTCAAGATTATTCAGGTTTCCCTGAATGAGAAATAAACTGACATAAAAAAGAAATAAGCAGTATGCAACAGCAAATGTGTTTTATGAAATGCTATCATGAAAACCATGACTGCAGCAGCCACATATTGTAGGAGGCTGGGAAACTGTATTTGCAATTCTAAATGAACAAAATGCATAAGAAGCAATATACAAGCCTCTTCTTTCCATCCTGTTAGGAACTGTGAAATGAAGTGTGGGCAAGATAACCATAATTTTAAAAAGATTGAAATAAAATAAAAACTGAATAAATATGAGGAAAAAAAAGTGCTACAGGAAGAAAGATGACATTCGATCATAAGAAGCATTTAACAGTAACAAAGAAACCAAAAATTCTCCTGACATGCACAGAGAGAAAAAAAAAAGAAAAAAAAAAAATCTAAAAGTACATTTGTTCTTTGATGAAAAAAAAATCCACCCTGCAAATATTAAGAAGCTTTCTGCCTTAGATCACTAGGTGGAAGGAAATAGTTTTCTGCCAAGATTTCAAAGTGTGGGAAAGATATCTAGTTCACATAAAGATTGTGGACATATTATCTTCTACATATATTATCAACATCTGGAAAATTTGGTGAGAAGGAACCACAGGTCTGTAAAGCTCGTAGATTTTTGGCTAGTTGTTCCTGGAAATGATCACAAACAACTTCTGCTGCTTGTTTTCCCTCTGTAAGTGTCAATGAGTTTATCATAAATGAAAGGAAGTCTCCTATGTGACCTTCAGAAGATCACTAGTAATTGCCTGAGATATTAGTCATACTACGAAGCCCTATTAAAAGCGTTATATGTACATTTGACCATGGCCAAAAAAAAAGAAAAAAGTATGCATGTGCACACGTGTGTACAAGTTATATTTTTATATATGCATACAATTTAAATATGTTATATATATGTAATGCATATATCTCACCAAATCAATTAGATTGGAAGGGAACCCTGGAGATCACCTAGTCCAGCCACCCCCCCAGCTTAGGCAGGGTCAGCTTGAACAGTCTGCTCAGGGCCACCATTGCATTTTGAATATCTCCACAGACGGAGTCTCCACCACCTGTCTGTACAACATGTTACAGTGTTTGACCACCCTCACAGTAAAAAAAAAACATTTTCTTGTGTTCAGATTTAATTTTGTATATTTAGTTTGTGCCCATTCCTTCTTGTCCTGTCAGTGGGCACTGCTGAGAAGAGTCTGGGTCAATTTTCTTCATTCGCTCCCTATCAGCTTTTTAAGAACCTGCATAAGAGCCCCCTGAGCCTTCTCTTCTCCAGGCTGAACAGTCCCAGCTCTCTCAGCCTCTCCACATATGGAAGATGCTCCAATCCCTTAATCATATTTGTGATCTTACATAGGACTCATTCCATAAATCTGTATATTTCTTGTACTGGGGAACCCAGAACTGAACACAGAATTCTAGATGCAACCTCAACTGTACTGAGTAAAGGGGAAGATCACCTCCCTCAACCTGCTGGCAGCATTCTGCCTAATGCTGCCCAGGGTAGTGTTGGTCTTTTTTGTTGTGAGGGTGCATTGCTAGTCAGATTGTTGCCCACCAAGATGCCAAGGTCCATTTTGGCAGAGCTGCTTTACAGAAGGTCAGCCACCATGTTGTACTGGTGCCTGGGGTCATTTGTCCCCTGGTGAAGGACTCTGCATTTTCCTTTTTGAACTTTACTACGTTCCTCTCTGTACAGTTCTCCAGCTTGTCCAGGTCCCTCTGAATGGCAGCACAACTATCTGGTCTATCTGTCCCTCCTCCCAGTCTAGTGTCCTCTGTGAAATTGCTGCGGGTGCACTCTAACTCAGTGACCAGATCATTAATGAAGATGTTAACCAGTACTGGCCCCAGTATTGACCCCTGGGGTACACCACTAATGACTTGCTTCCAACTAGACTTTGTGCTACTCATCACAACCTTCAGAACCTGGTCCTTTAGGCAGTTTTCAATTCAGTCACTGCCCTCTTATCTAATACTACTTCATCAGCTTGTCTATGATGATGTTATGGGAGACAATGTCAAAAGCTTTACTAAAATTGAGGTAAACATCCACTGCTCATCCATCAACACAGTCACATCACTGTAGAAGGCAATGAGTCTGGTCAAGCATGATTTCCCCTTTGTAAATCCATGCTGACTACTCTCCATCACCTTTTTGTCCTTCATGTGTTTGGAAATAATTTCCAGAAGGATTTTCTCTACCACTTTCCTAGGGACTGAAGTGAGGCTGTCTGGCCTGTAGTTCCCCAGATCTTCCTTCTTGACATTTTTGACGATAGGAGTGATATTTCCTCTCTTCCAGTCCTCAAGAACCTGTCACAGTCACCGAGACCCTTGAAAGATATTTGAAACTGGTATCACAATGACAGCCAGCTCCCACAGAATTGCAGGGTGCAACCTGTCAGGCCCCTATGTAAATATGCTTAGTTTAAGTGCTCCTTAACCTGGTCCACCTCCACCACATGTATTTCTTCCTTGGTCTAAACTTTTCCGCTGTCTCAGGAGCCTGGGATATATAGAAATATATTTTAAAATATATGTATGAAAGAAGAAACTGCTCTAGAACAATTTCTTACTTTATTACAGCCATGTAAGCTGACTCATTTCATCATAGTTGTATAGGACATCAATCAGTAAGAAACAGTTTGAACAACTTTAGGGATCTGTGTTTGTTTAGCTTGGCGAACAGAAAACTCATCATCCTTTCAGTCATTCTCAGATTTTCAAAGACCCTTTAGATTACACCAGATTTGTGTATTTTGCCATTTTTTCACTATCATTTTAATAGTAACATTCAAAACCCTAAAATAACCCAGATAAACTGAAAGTTATGTGAATGATGAAAACTCAGAAGACATATTTTCTAACCAAGGTAAAACAAACTAGGTATAAAATATCTTTAATTCATACATAATGGAATATACTTAAAACAAAGACATGCTTCACCTGATCACCTGATGATCAACTGAGCTTTGAAATTTTGGATTTCATATTCTCATTTCAGTCTTTAAGGTGAGTCCTGTCCATATTCATGTGAGTGAAGGAAAATGAAGGCTAATACCAGTCTTGTAAAAATAACTGATTTCAAACAATTAAAGAAAATTTTTGCTATGAGTTTTTATTACAAAGATTTTAATGTTTCTCTTGTCTGTTAATGCAAGTCAACAATAAAATATTAATTTTTCTGAGTTTGACACAGTGATGTAGAACAATAGAGAACAGAGAATCTGCCAGGCAACAACTGAATTTACAGGTTAGAGCTGACATAAGCCTGTCTACTCAAAATGAAATGTACAGATTACATTTCAATGCTTTACTGCTTCTGTAGATAAGATAGTTCATTTGACTTTTTCCTATCCCATGTTAATGTTCATTTTTCAGTTTTGCTAAAGGCCAGTCCAGCCATTATATAACATTTTTGAAACAGACTGTCTGGATTATTTTGAGTTACTACTATCTAAAGTGGTGTAAATTCAGAGACTGAAGTATTAACGTTCATGCTTGAAAAAAGTCCTCTAGGGCTTCTGCAAAGAACTGTAAGTTGTTTTATAATTTGAGAATCAGCATTTCTTCCATTGCATTGCATTGCATTGCATTCCATTCCAGTTTTCTTTCATTTAGTTCTCATTTTCCTTCCTTTTTAATTTTCAGTCAGTGTTTTACCTTCCATGTACATTAAACCACAACTTAATTTCTTAACACAATAATACCTTGGAAATAGCTATACATAGTTTGCTTTATATCTTTTTTTGGGGGGGGGAGAAAAAGAAATGGGAAAGAAGTCATAATGCCATAGTGTTTATTTTCAGAGCCTTGCAGATAAGCTTTATATTGTGAAACATTATGAAAAATTCTGAGGACAATTCACATATATTTATTGTTCAGCAACTATACATTCTTTAACTTAGATGATTCTTATCAATCTTTTTAAAAATAGAAGTATCTGAGGACTAAAATGAACCGAGGTGCACACTTCTTAATAAATTAATACATCCTTAAATTTCAGTCCTAGTATCAGAATAGCTATACAAAACACTTTAAACTTTTTTCAGGTAAGTTAGCCATCAAGAAGGTTTAAACATCACATCTTAAATTGCAAGTTTTAAGTAAAAATTACTTTTATCTTGAAAAAAGCTACCAGAGACAGACATATCTCAAAATAAAGAATTAAAAAGGACAAATCTAAAAAAAAAAAATTACAAGCAAGAAAAAAAACCAATAGCAGCAACTAAGAGACAGACTAAGACATAAAAATAAATAAACAACAGGAAACACAAGAAATCCAACTAGTTTTATGTCAAGCTTAGTTACTTTTCCAGTAAGATACAAAACAAAATGTTTCCTAGAAATATGAAAAAAAAAAATTCTGATCAAAAACCTTTTTACACATTTCTGTTAAGCTGAGACATGTCCTTGAATTCTAGTCTTCATTTGAAAGCAGGTCACTTGAATATGTACTTTTGTACTCACAGAGTTTTCTGGATAGGCTGAGTCACCACACTTCTTACCCAGTTCAAAAAAAATGTCAAAACCTCTCTGAACTACAATAGGAAAGTAACGGTTGAGTCTTACTGCAGAAAAGGGATCTTTGTGGAAAAATAATCAGAGGTCACAAGACAATTAGGAAGAGCTTGTTTCTTTTTTCTCTGTTTCACAACCCAGCTAGGAAAGCAATCAGTTAAGAAGAAACCAGCATAATATCATATGCCATTGAACTTAACTGAAATATCTGTACATTTAATTAGTTAATAGGGCTCTTTCCTAAAACTTTTTGACTAAATTCTTTTTTGACAGTCATTGCTATATTAGGTCTGCTGATATAAAATCTGTTCCTGAACTGTTCTTTTGCTAGCTTGACCTTTTCATATATTGGATATGCTTTCATTTATAGTTGTGGCTATATCACAATTTGATATTTCAACTGAATATGACAGTTTTACTATGTCTCCTTCTGTCTAGGAGTAGAATTTATGGACATAGTACAATAACTAATAAAAACTGTATAATAAAACAAAAACAAAACTGGGAAACTTCGTCATTGAGATGTACTAAATTGCTTAAGACAGATATTTTAAAATACAAAACTGAATATATCAAGAAATTCTTTACTATATATTTCTACTGTCATTATATTAATTTCTTTTATCGTCCCATATGCATTCATAGCTAGGGTATCTTCAAGCACTTGCTGTTGCCACAACTTACAGGCTGTTATAGACATAATATGGAATTCAACAAAATCCTTAACTACTGATTTCAGTGGCCATGAGGCAAAGGATTTATCCTTTAAATGGAGCATCCTTAGATCCTGTTTCTTGTCTCGTATTCTAAACATCTCTAATGCATGTTACATGTAGCATCTATGTAGGTGTTGCAGGTGGAAAAAAAGCTAGTTAGGCATTGAATGTACTTCTTTACAAAGAGCTCAATGGTAACTGCCCAGTACAAGATTAATTGGAATTCCTAAGTGAGACTCATTTGATGAGAGAATTCATAAAATTGGAAATGGAAAGTGTTCAGATCAGCCATTGTTACAACCAAAACCATAATTACACATTATGGTAAACTTTTAGTGTTTTCCCTAATCTAAACATATTTACTTACCTGATGGCTTTTAGATGTTTTCTTGAAATCAAATTATATTTATTGTTTGAGCTGCACATTACCTTTCACCTATATAAGAAACAGAAGGAAACTGTTTGTACAAAATGGATTGTCACTAAATTTCAGGCAATTAAATCAAGAATAGCCAAGTCTTTTGGGGGTTTGTTGCTAAGCAGACTCCCAAATATTTGTTGAGAGCAGATTATTAGTTCAATATTATATTTTTATTACTCTACTACATTTTTTGGCAGATAAACTTTAATCAGGTAAACAGCCAAATGCTTCAGGATAAGTACATTGTTGAAAGGGGATGAGGCAACTAAGGAATACCTGATGTCTGTGTAACAACCACATGTGTGCTCACAGGGATTTCAGGGTATGTCCTCCTGTGTTTATGTACTTTGCATTGGCAGGAAAAGGAATAGCAAAGAATAAAAGATGGATGCAGAATTAATAGAACTTCAATAATATAATTGCTTATACATTTTTTTCCTTGAGCAGTATTTTTTCCTTTTTAACAATAAGTGTCTCCAAAAACTAACATAAAACATGCAAGAACTTGTTAAAATCAGCAAGATAGAGTGCTGTGAGGGAAATTAGGCACTGAACTAAACTAAAAACTAAAATGGTCATACATTTTACGTAAGTCTAAGATGACATGTAATTTGA
This sequence comes from Butorides virescens, assembly GCA_017310255.1. Lineage (NCBI taxonomy): Eukaryota > Metazoa > Chordata > Aves > Pelecaniformes > Ardeidae > Butorides > Butorides virescens. The sequence continues at coordinate 26,114 of JADKXX010008204.1, forward strand.
GCAAGACCTGAACGTCATGAAAAAACACAAGAAGTAGAAATTAGAGCAATAACATTTTTTAATGTTCAGAAAAGATCTTATCATAATTATTGTATTTACATTTCAAAAGCATTTGTTTAGAATAAAAGTTTATTTCTGCATTAAAATTGTTAGACTCTAGTTGTAGTATACTGGAGACATTTGCAGTTTATTATTCAGAATAACGCCTTGCTACTTTGACAAACACATTCTGTGTCCTAAGAAAGGCAGACTGAAATTTCACCATTGAGAAAAAGTCTTGAAAATATTACTTCTTCTGAAGAAATTTTTGCGGAGTGAAACATGGTTATGTTTGCAAAGCCTTAGTGACAAATCCTAGCCATTGGCAATATCTATACTACATTATTCATTTGCAACCTATAGCAACTGATACAGGTTGTCAGTCAGATCTCTTGCCTTCAGGGTTGCTGTTAAAACTGTTTATGGCAAGCATTTTCAAATTAAGTGAATGAAGTACAGGCAGCTAATAAATCTCTCCCTGAACAATGCATCTTGCATAGTGTAATGATGCATCACAACTTCACTTTTAACCTGGAGAGTCTTTTCTATGCAATTCAGGTTGGAATCTAAATTGAGTGTCTATTGACATCAACAGATGCTATCTAAGCATTCATAAGTAAATCAGAATTACAAATTTGACAGAATAATCCATGAAATTTTCTTCTTTTTAATGTAGTACAAAACTGCAGAGTTTTTTTAAACTTTAAACCAGAATACATCTCAGCTTTGTTAAAAGGTACATAAAAGCAACTATTTAAAAGAATATTGGGAAGTACCATTTATATTACTAATAATACAACTGCTAAAAGTTTAGGAAGGTGGGAGGAAATGAAAGAAATGCAATACCAGGAAAGTAGCAGGGGAAACCAGGGGAGGTATAGGATGTGTCATTATCCCTACGACAGTAACTTTGACAAGATTTTAAGGCATTTTGTTTTATTGCCAGCTTCTAATTTTTTCATCCTTATGGAGCATTTCATTCATGTCTACGTTTACATCATATGGACTAATTATTTTATCTCAGTTAAGAAGTTTTTCTATTGCTATCTGGTTATGTCTCTCTATAAACAATTGGCGATTGATTTTATCTATGCACCTCACCCTGATTTCAAGTCTTGTGATAACATGGTAGCCATCAAACTGGGGTCTGGACCAGGTTCTGTCAAACGCAGTGAAAGAACTTATTTCAACAGGGACACGATCAGATCTGTCCTTAGTTCAGACCTCATTGATACTGAAAATCATTTAAAGTCATCTTAACAAAATTCCTTTTCTTCTTACCTTTCAATTAGGGTGCTATAAAAGGCAAGAAAATACAGTGAAATGTGCCAAGACACTAAAATCATGACTAATTTACAGGCTGAAGAGAATGTACCTATTTGACAGTACTCTGTAATGATGATGCCATTTCATTCCTCTGCTGGGTAGCTGGAGATCAGCTACCCCTGTATCAAAGTTGTGAAGTTAACCAGCACTGTATCACTGTGGAAACCTTAAAGAAACACCAACATCTACATTTGTATGAAATGAGTACAGAACGTTTAAATGTATGCCAATAGATACTAGAGGAAATTAATAGTTGTGTGGTCATCAGCTGAAAACATGGCTTCATAATTCAACTATATTTTTTACATATATACATATACATAGAGGGAGAGGTACATTGCAATTACAATGTGGGCAAAACCTTCAGAGCTCTTAGAAGTACTGTGTTTAAATAAACAAATATTTGACAGTTCAAACTGTTCTTTTAATTTGCAGCAGGGAACCTTAACAATATGTTGCACAGAGGAGAGAATGAAATGAGGACACAATTGCAATTCTGAGGCAAAAAGAGATAAGGATTTCATACAAGATACAGTATCAATGGCAGAGCTGGGAATAGCCTTACTGTTCTTACTCCAACTCTATAGTTTTGTTCGTTGAACTCCCATGGAAGCTTTACCTTTGCATGCCATAAAGATGGAGTAGTAAACCTTTACCAAGACAAAGATATTTTGATTGTTAGCTGTTGGCAACCAAAGATTTAACAGCAATAGCACAGAACTCAACACGTCTTGTATTGATAGGGTTTAATACTTTTTAGGAAGATGACAGAATATGACCTTTTGCATCAGTTTTTAATTTTAGTTACACTAACAAAATTGAATAACATTACTTATGAATTCAGCAAAGTAACTCCAGAGTTAATGTACAACTAGAAAGATCACAGGTTTATTCATATGCTCACATATTTGTTAAAGTCTATGTTTCTGCTTATTTATAGAAATTAATACAGAACAACTGCAAAGGACAATTTCTACTTTTTTTCAAACTTCTGTGCACCAGCAGGTCAGCAAGGTTGTCTTCTCTATAGGGTGTTAATTCTCTTACAGGAACCACCACACTCCCAAGAGTTGACCTTTACTTATTCCCAGTAATATAACTGCTTTCTGATCAAAATGTGTAATTGCAGTATAACTACTCTGAAATTTCTACTTGCACATTACAGAGCTGAATGGAATGTTTTCAGTGCTTACAGAATTTTGTATGGCAATAATAAGAGGCAAAAGAGGAAAGGTTGTTTAAAACATTAAATGTAAGAGATTATCTCCACCCCCTGTGCTCTCAAGTAATGAGAAGAGCAAGAATGAATGGTATGATCAAAAGTGTGAATGGGCTATTGAAATCAATGTAATATAAGAGCATGAGGATTTAAAAGGTGAAAGAGAAGAGAAGCAATGCAGTAAACAGTAGTGCCTATCCTGGAACTGAATTGCAAAATATTTACCAGAACGATTAAATTGTGCATCCATTGATTCTGTTTCTTGACAAATAACAGATTGATGGTAAAAATATACTGAGTCAAGAAACTATTAACTTATTGTGGCTTCTTTTGATATTAGAAAAGGTCATCTGACCTAGACTGTCCATTGGGCAAAAACTTTTATCAGAAGTGGCGTATGAGGGAATTATGTCACTGTGATCACAGCTAGTCTATTTTGCTAAAAAGCCCAAATTAAGCTTAGGTTACTATTTATAACTGCGCCAAACAAAAGTAGCTGAAGTGGAAATCTAGAGCAAAGTTTAATCTGGATCCGTACCAAGATGTCCCTGGAACTGCAGAGTGTTCTGTTCTAAGAGAAATTGTATTCTGTGGCTTATCCAAAAGACATCAAGATTTAGCATGTTGCACTTTGCAGTGAGCGCAGAAAAGATATAATTTCATTTTTCTATTAAAAAAAATAGAAGAAAGCACTTGTAAAATGCCTCTTTTCATTGTACAAATACCATCAGACAAAGTGCAAGCTATCACTGGAACCTACATCATTATTTAGTCATTGTACCATGTTGAGTGATACAACATTTATTAGGAACGTTATTAGGAAGCTATTCTTCAAAAAGAAATGTGTCATATCTGCCTAACTGTCTGACTGCTCTTTCACTGTCTGTCATCTGCTCTTTTAAGTATCAGCTCATGAGCCAGCTGTTTTCACAGGCTAATTTTCACAGTGAAATGAGCAATGTATATCCTGATTTTTTTTTCCCAATAAAATAAATTTTAATTATTTTTTTCTCTCACATTCATTTAATCAGTGTATCAGGTCACCACAGGTTTTCTGAAAACCAGAAACAGCTACATATATATGTATAGAAACATATCACATAAACAGACACAATTTAGAAATGTATAATGGGACCTTGTCACGATCCACTATTGGGTTGAACAATTTGGCAGAGGTTAAACCCCCTTGCTTTCCAACCGACCTCAGATAATTCTGGGAGGTTGGGGGCGGCCGGGCTTAACTTCTGATTAACTCCAATGTTTTATCGTGACTAGGTTCTTTTTACATCCTCGGGAACAGAATTGAGACTCAAAACAGAGTCAAGTGCCAAGTCACTTTATTTGGCCAACAACAAATGGCGAGAGAAAAGCAGAGAAAAGGAGGAAAAGTGAGAAAGGGAAAGAGAGGGGAGAAACAAATGGCACGGGAGTGTTGCAATAGCTACCACCACGGGTCTATATCCTGTCCATGCGGCCTGAGCGATCCACGCGGTCCGTGCGGCTGGTGCGGCCTGATGTATCTTCGAATCTGGTGCAGATTAGATGTTCCTGGACGCTCTCTTTGGTCTCTGCTGGTTCCCCTTTCATAGGGTTGTGTTTTGCATAGTCAATGACTGTTTTGCATACCCACGCCTCCCACTCGGCAGTGGGGCGCATGCCCAGTACCGTCACTAGAGTCTTCTGGAAAGTTCTAGGGGGTCCGAGCCCCCTCCCCATTGTCAGTCGACTCTGGGCCCGGGCGCATGCGCAGAGGACGTGTACTCCAAGATAACAGGACACACACTCCTGTGGGGTGGGACTTAATGGGCTGAAAATGCCCCACTCAATTGCCGTGGTGATTAGGCCATTCCGGTGGGGTGGGACTCCATGGGCTGAAACTGGTGATTAAACTGCCCCACTCAGTTGCCGTGGTGATTAAGCTTTGGTAGTTAAGCTTGCCTGCCACCAATGTTGAGACAGGTTTCTAGTCCCTTACAGACAAGTTTCCAGTCCCTTACAGACCTAATTCAGCAGATGAGAATATGTTTCAGAATTTAGTGGGAGAAGAGAAATTGTAGTACGAAGGGGGAGAGGAACAAGCAGCATATCAAAAGTTGTCTGAAGTGCCTTTTACATTATTTTCTAGTATGTTTTCTTGCAGACAATGTAATACAGTAAGGTATTTAAACAATTTTATTATCTTTCTTAAGAGCCTTCACTCTAGGTGAACCTGCTTTAGCAGGAGGGTTGGACTAGATGACCTCTGGAGGTCCCTTCCAACCCTTGCCATTCTGTGATTCTGTGAACCCCCTTGATTTTAGTTTTCTTGACATATCGTGAATCATGTTTTCTGCCTAGTAGTAGACCATACCATACAGAGCTGTCTGAGAGCTAGGTTTAGCTGAGTGAACCCTTTTAAATTGTATTTATCTGCTTACCATTTTTGTGGAAATTATGTTACCAACACTCATTTCACCTGAAAACAAAAGTCTTTGAATTCTGTGTTTTTTCTATAGTGTACCACTTTTGAGTTTTTTATACTTACAGATACTTGACTCATTAAAAAAAGCTGTACTGTGTTGCCTAGTCTTTTAGAATTATGACAGATGCATATTTCTACTTGTAGATACATAAATATCTTTGAAAAGATATCATTCAGAAAACCCAGTGATAACATTTCCCTTTAAAAGTTTAGTGGAAAATGTTTCCTCAACAATGAGTGTAATATTTCTTGTACTGTTGATGCTTTCTTGTTAGTTGCAGATCATAAATCATTGCAAAATTACTGACAGGTTGTAGCACTAACATGCTGTACCTTATTCTGAGGCTTAATTATATCAGCATCCGATGGCAACACCATCGAAAGGTGTCTGTCAGCATTTTTGGTACACATCAATTTTTTTCCAAGGTGGATGAAAACTTAATATGTCAGTAATTTAAAAATTGTATCTGCTTGAATAGACACAAAAGTTGTCAGTCAGGATTTGATTTTACTTGTCCAGAATGCATTTTAGTTTTACTTACTTATTTTTTCCAACAGAGATGAGAATAATACAGTAACTTGTGTGTATATTTAAAGATTCCTACTAAAAAACTGTTCAGTATTTTTCAGTTCTTTAACTACTAATTATAAGTAAGATAAACAGTTCTGGAATAACAAAGTGTTAAATATATTCAGTGTATACATAAAAGTGACCTAGAGTGGGAAAGAAAGTTATAAAAAATAATTACCTGCTAACCATGCCTCCTGGGATCATAGTAAGTGAGATGACACTGTGATTTTTTTAGAGAAATCTTCTGCCTTTAAGGGAGTTGTGAAAAATCCAGGACTCTTTACAGCAACACACATCAATACAGACCTTATTTCTTCCATATTTACACATCAAGCTGTTACTAATTTTGGATTTTTCCCCTGGAACTTTTTTCTGTCATACTGAGGAATTTATATTAATGTAATATATACTGTAGGTGGTTTTGGTTCTAGAAATTAGTATTTTAATTTTAACTGTGATTAAAAACTTGATTTACACATTGCTTTAATTATTCTGAATGAGGCAGTAGCTACAGAAAGAGTATGGATTAAATTAGGTAGCAGAGATAACTTTATTAGTAAAATATCAAATTAATTAATGAGACTCACAATTTGACAGGTGGAAACAGTACTGACGGTGGTGAATGCTAATTATTAGGTGTTGGTAGTCCAGGGCAAGTGTCACTTATGGCATCAGTAGTAATAAAAATAATCATATGTTGGACATTTTGCTGCCATTTCATTCTGCTTCACCAAAGTCAATGAAAAGCATTGATATAGTTAGCTTTTTGGCTCAGGATAATATCCATCTGGAGCACTCTGGTTAACACTGTTTTGTACCTGGGATATACTCCAAATTCAATTTAACAAGAAAGACTTCTAAGCACATTTGGTAGAACCACCTCTTCCACCTTCCCCGATCAATTTGCCTCATGTGTAACTGCACTGTTTTTCTTTCTGTATATTTTGGACTGTTAATACATGTTCTTTCCTCAAAATTGTTACACCATACTAATGAAAATATTTCTGATATTTTTTCTATTTTATATCTATTTCTGTGAGAGCTCTGCCTCTGATGCTTTTTGTCTCAGTGAAGTCTTCCCAAATTTTAATGCTGTAGTCACCATTCTTGGTTCTCTTCTAACAGCAATTTTGGTATAAATTGACAAGAATTAAAGGCTTAATTGCCCACTATTGTGAAAACAGGCATTGTAGCACCTCAGTTCCTGTCCCTTAATATGTAATATAATGTGCAGGTTGACAGAGTTTCCCAAATTACCTCCAAATAATGTCTAAGGCAGCCCCCATGATGAGCAGTGGATCTGTCCAGAGCCAGGCAATAAAAAGCACTGTGTGTTGGTGGAAAGTCTCAGGTTCATCTTTTCCTGGTCCGTTTTCTTTTGATGTGCCCTGATGAGGCTGGAGGAAGACTCTCCAGAGCCACTACAAGCGAACAAGAGGCATAAGTGCCATAATGACTGGATGTTATGGAGAGACAAAAAGACAGGGTTCCCTGTGTGTAATACCTACCCTGATCCAGGGCTTAGACACCCCCCTTCACCCCACAGTCTCTCTTGAAGAGAAATCAGAGGTGCAGTGGATGCTAAACTGTTGTAAACAGAATTTATCACTTCTAAATTGTAAACTAGTATTGACCTTCTTCTCATACTCACAAAGGACAGAGTTTAATAACACATTTTTACTTGCACCACTGAGATGCTACTTCTGGAACCACTGCTCAGTCTCTTTATAAGATGTAGCTATGTCTTTTTATTTATTACATTCATGGTGAGACTTCTAATCCAGGCAAAGGGACGCCCCAGTTCAATTTCCCATTTCAATTTTACTCCAAAGGTAATAAAATCCATCCACAAGACCTGTAGGTACCACCTTTCACAGGTCTCCAGCAGACAACCTATCTGCTTTTATAGCAGAGGTGAGCATCCATCCTACTGAGTTGGTCAAGGAACAAAAATGAATCCAAACCCCACACATTAAAAATTAATTTTATGAAAAGGAACACATGATTTGCCTGCACAGTTACATAAACAATTCTTGTTTCTTGCTGCTAAATATATGGGATTGCTTTCTTCCTTGAAAACTAATTACTTTAATGCAAAATGTCAAGAGTCTTTAGAGCAGACACTATCAGTCAAGGTCTCCCTTGCCTCCCCTTTGTACTCAGAAAAATTCCTATACTTCTTTCTGTGTTTTTGTTGTCCCAGCTTCCTCTCACAGATGTTTGGTAGGCAAAAGGAAAACATATTTTTTCTGTGAAGACACAACCTCAAAGAATACAATTCTGCTCAAAGTCATATTACTGTAATTTGGCAGCACTCTGGTTAACCACCATGTTTATTCTGACTTTATGCTGCAGCTTTCAAAAGAAGAATTCATCAAAAGAATTCACTTTTAAAAATTATATTTACTTGAATATTTAATTTTAACCTAGATTGGTCTTACATGTGTTATTTTTCTTTTCTCTTGCACTTATATTCACATGTAAGGCAAACTATTAATTGGCAATACTACTATATTAGAGAGACATATTTGAAAGACCTAACCCATTCAGCTAGAGTATTTCATGTGCTAATAGAAGGAAAGGTAAAACAGCTTTTCAAAAAAAATGAAACCTTGACAAAGATTTCAACCACACACATCTAGCCAGGCTTCCTACAGTTTTCTAATCAACCTCATAAGGAGGTTTGTAAAACTTTGGCAACACAATGAGAGCACAGCTGAATCCAAATCATGATAAATCACCAGGGATCTCATTGCAATGCTTATTACAACTGTACCAAACGTGTCTGAGCAACTGAAAAATCAAATCAAGTTCTTTTGCATCTCAGGGGAAAAAACATCAAATGAAGCCCATAAAGGGTAACTACACAGAGCAGCATCATATTCTGCTCTCAGAATACCTTTCTGTCTTCGTAAAAAGTCATGCATTTTTTTCTTTCTTGGAAAATTGCCATCTCACAAAAGGGTGACCTTATATGGAGAAAAAAGCAGTTAATGACTAGACTTTGTGTTACAGAAATCAGACACAGGAAGCAGGGAAGTATTCCTAACATGAGTTTGTCTCATAAGAGGAAATATGCTCACAGACACGATGACTTCTGTTCCTCATCCTGGTGTTCTGTTTCAGACAAAGTTCTATTTCAGTTTAATCAGTTTCCTAAAGTAAGGAGCAAAGACCTGAGCTCTTATTTTGCTCAGAGTGCACTGTGTGAAGATTAGCAAAAAGTGAAATAAAATTATATACTCTCCATTTCTTTCTACTTCCTGCATACTTTAAAAACACTAAATTTGGTGTTTTGTTGATAATAACAACCAAAGATTGTCCATGTGGTATTGATACAAAATAAATATTTCAGACGAGCCCAGCTTTTCAAGTGATGAGCACACCCTATGGGAAGCCAGGTTTTGAAAAGAAAGCAGATTCTTGTTTAGGCACCTAAGACCAGTCTTCTAAATGTGTTCAGCTCTCTGCAGCAACCACTGCAGTTCCATTAGACAAATTTTCAAAGAGCTCTATAACCTAAACATCTGCTCATCTGAACATGCTGGATGAGACCATATCCCCCTTGAAATCAGTGGGGATTTTGCCAGTCAATACAAATTAATCAAGCCCACAAAGGGATTGCATCCCTTTAATTGATTGTGGATGCTGAGATTTTTGAATATCTCTGGCTTTGGTGTTTTTATCTTAAGCTTCCCCAAAAGTTTTATGAATTATTTTAATTATGATTCTCCATACTAGGAAAAAAATCTATAATAAACCTGAAGTATTTGAGCTATGAAATCAACATAATTCTACATTTGGATAAAGCTCTATAGAAACATGACTGTATGTTCAATTACAGGTTATATTAGAAAGTCAGCATCAACCATAGGAATCAAGAGGGTAGCAGTGCCATTATAGTGATGGTGGACAGAAAACCATGGTTTTCCACAACAAAAAATCATATCAACGTTTCAGAGTCACAAATGATATCTCAACAGAGAATAACAGACTAGGTACAGAGTATGCTTTCCTGGCAGTTTGCAAGCACCAATAGCCATGGACCCACCACTAGATTTAAACATTTCCTCCCACCAGAACCAAAGATTACTCAGTCTGTTTCCTTTAGGACTTAATTGTAAGGGACCAGAATCTAGAGTAAGTTCTTCCAAATACTGATGACTTCTTGTTTATATGCATTGAGAAGCTGGCATGCATATGGCTAATTTACTTTTCTTGCAATAAGGAGCTCTACTGAGTCCTGAACCTAATTAGGAAGTCAGTCTTCCCTCCCCACCCCAAAATGGGGTATTCAGTGAAGCAATAATCATATAATGCATTAGACAACTAAACTGTTAATACAAAGCTGTTCTGCAGGCATGTAGCAGGAATGGATCTGAGCCAGCACCCATGGCTCCATTATAATTGATACTTATTTTAACCACTCCTAGTACATGCTACTTCAGTTGAGTTTCTAGTACTCTATTTTAAATCTTCCACTTGGGTATTTTAAATAAGGACTAAACTTCAGGAAAATGCAGTTCTGATGCCCAGTTACAAAAGACATCATCCATATGTCATAACTGGAAAGGCACATGAAGCATATACAGCATATACCACAGCCCACTAAATTGCTTACAGCAGGACACAGCTTCAGTTTCAGTAAATCACTGGGATTTTCCTCTTTCTACTAAACATAATTTGTGAATGAAAAACATTCCTACAGATATTTAAGTTTACCAGAACTTTATGGCTTCAGTTTCATTTTGTTATTAAACAGCGTGTCATTAATTACCATTGGCACGTTTTTCCCATATACAGTAGTTGGAGCTGTACTTCACAGATGGAAGGTAGTACATTCTGAATCTAAAATTAAAGAATGCAAGTGATAGCTTGTGCTATGTTTTTTCAGTGTGTTACAATGTACACAAGACCATTATGCTGCTTGATGCTGTGTAGCATAACACTAACAATTTACATTCATTTGCATCTCACTACAAACCTGTTAACAACCAAGGTGAAAAGAAATCCCTAGGGAATAAGTCCAGGACAAGAATGTTTCTTCCTAAATTTATGGCAAATCACAGATGTCTCACACTACATAACCACTCAATATAAAGTGAGTTTAAAACACATACAGTGTAGTTAAGGCATTGTTTTCAAGCTCTGTAAACTACAAGTATTTTGTAGCACAGTGAAATCAACATTTACATTTAAAAATTGTCACAGGAAATATTTAGCATTAAGAAATTACTTTCAACTGAGGGGAACCTTATCAGATCAGTGTAAAAATCTTGTCAGATAGAAACCATTATTCAAATACATATGTACAACTTGCAATTAGAGCTCCTTGTAATTGTCTCTATTTTGGGCCCAGTCTATCAGAGTTTTCTGAGTGCAGCTGTGAGAGACAACTTTTATGTTTCTTTAATCCTATTTTGAGTTTAAGCAGTGGCACAAACTACAGGATTATTTTGCAGTCTGTGTGCTGCACCCTGGTCTTAGATTTTCCACAAAGCCTTACAATTTTTTTCCAGGACCAGAAAACAACAAGATTAAGGAACCCAGGGTTTTCCTAGCAATTCTATGACATGTAGTTATTGAAAAGTATTGAGGTCACTACCATAAACTATATACCAAAAGGCAGAGCAAGGTCTTCCAATGCATCTTGAGGCAGAAACATTTTGAGGCAGAAGATTTTGGGGGTTTTTTTGGATAGCTATTTGAAAGTTACCAAGGTTCATAATTTTTAAGGAGCTGGGAAAGTCTTATGCATTGATCGCTTAACCAATGCAATAGTAAGCTGAAGGAAAGTAGATGATAATGCATGTTACATATCCTCTGAATTAACTGACTTTTTATGTGTCATATAAGAACATATTAATACAATTTTCAATTACGTGTTTTTATCTTGATTTTAGAGAAGAATAGGAAGCAAGCATAGCTGAAATTAGATAGCTTAGTACTGATACAGCTCATGTTATATGGAGAGGTAAAGCAATGAAAAATTTTATGAAATCCTATAAACAATTTTTGTCTTTTATAGAGCAAGTGATTTGTCTTTGATATGATGAGGTATGATGCTACAGTATTCCACTAACGAATAATTCATTTCAGATCTGAGCAACTGAACTAGACGTTAGCATTTTGTAGCAATTAGCTATAAATTGACTTTTAAGCTCCTTTGAACTTGATGAAAACAGTTGCAATGACTTAAGGAGTTTGTTAAGTTTGTTATGTTTTTTCCTACTTAGGATGTGCATCTATGCCTGGCTCTAGAATAGGAGAGAGAGAAATCGTCTCTGCGTGAGAAGTACATGATTTGAGAACTACAGGCAATCTTCTGTTTCTAAGCTCCCTCCAGACTGGGAAGTGATTGACTGCTTTACTATATCATGTCTTATTAATATAATTTATTAATCTAGTAATTCAGTTCAACTTGGCACTGTATGCTGCTGAAAGGAATAAAATAAAAAGAACATTGTTATAAAATATTATCATCTCACCATTGCTGCAAATCTGAATGACAGCACAAGTGAAATTCACACTGATGAACTGTTACATATCTCATGGTGGCATGGTTACTATATCTTTAGGTCAAAAGACACACTGCACTGTAAAGGAAAGAGTACTCCCACAGTTTTAGAAATATTAAACTATGCTGCATGACATAGGACTGCCTTGACAGCACAGCTTTCCTGCCTGTAATAAATATGTAGCAGTTCTGAAATGACTGGGTTGTTGAATCACTCATGGACACACACAGAAATTTCTGATTTTCTTCCTTTCTTATCAGCCAGATGGTCCTTTTTGAAAATAGGAAAGAAAACTTGGAGCCATACGAACTATGATATTTGTCTCTTGATTTTTTGTATGGACCAGAGTGTCAAAGAGGTACTCTTTTTCTTCTATGCAAAACCCAGACTTCAGTACCCAAAACTGGGAGCCTCAAGGATCTGCAAAAATATAGCACAATTTTCCAGAAAAGCAGGAGTCATACAGTGTTAAACATACAGTGTTAAACATCATCTAGAGTCAGCTGAAGGGGACCTGAGAGCATTCAGATTTTTTGCTGTTGAATAGGAGCTGATAATGTGGAAGAAACACAGAGTCCATGTACCACAAGGCAACCATAGCCTTCAGATGACTGGTGGTTTTGGACTCCAGGAAGAGCAGACTCCAAAACTTTGGAGGTGCCTAATAGTGGAGCATCCCAGAACCACAGTTATGGAACCAAAAGTGGTCATTGTTATGGATACTTGTAGTCACTGCTGCAGAGCCTGAAGCATCCACAGAACTAACATGAACTCCAATTTCTCAGTTTAGGCCCAGGGATCACATTTTATTTAGGAAATATAATCTTCCAGTATTTCCTGCAGTGAGTCCTCTTTGGAACTTCTGAGATGTGAGAGGATTTTTAATGTAAACCAAAATGATATTAAAAAAATGAAATTAATTCCAAAATGTGATTGCCCCCCATTCAAGTTATGCAATCCTATATATATTATATTTCAGTAATTTCCATGTAAACAAAATGAGAAGCAGTTCACAGAATCACGGAATGGCAAGGGTTGGAAGAGACGTCCGGAGATCATCTAGTCCAGCCCTCCTGCTAAAGTAGATTCACCTAGAACATGTTACACAGGACTTCGTCCAGGCAGGCTTTGAATATCTCCAAAGAAGGAGACTCCACAACCACTCTGGGCAGCCTGTTCCACTGCTCTGTCACCCTCAAAGTAAAGAAGTTTTTCCTCATATTCAACTGAAACAGTTTGTGCCCATTGCCCCTTGTCCTGTCACAGGGCACCACTGCAAAAAGTCTGGCTCCATCCTTGTGACATCCACCCTTAAGATATTTGTATGTGTTGATGAGTTATCATGTTCTATTACAAGAAGATTTACTGCCCTTTAAAAAAAAAAGGGGGGGGGGGGAATGAAGAGAGAAACATTTTTCTTTCTGTAGAAGACCAAATTAACCCAAAGACAAGAATTTTTATTACATATATTATATTACTGGCATTTTTGTTAAGGGTCAACAACAAGTATGAATTAGCATAGTGTCTCTTAAAGGTTGCACAATAATTATTTATGATGAAAAATATGATTACTCTTCATTTCATGTAATGAAAGACATTTTGTGGTTTTTATACTTGCATTTTTTCTGTGATGAATTTGTTTTTTTCCTAATATATATATCAGTGTTCTTTCTTAGTTCAATTATTACCCTCTTTCTCTCAAAAACTGCAGTATATTTTAATTTTTTTTTACATATTCTACAGCAGGAATAGGAAACACAGAATTAAAACCTGTTGCCCTGACCAATGCCAATAAAACATCCGTGCATTTGTGGAGCTCCTCTGCCAAGGACTGGGGAGATATAGTTAATTGCCTGATCAGCATTTAGGTTAATTTCTACTATAGTGTATACACTAAAACCAATTTAGATGCCTGTAGTTAACTCATTAAAAATAAAACTACTAGCTTTAATAGCAACTCTAATAGTAAAACTAGTGGGCTCCTAGTAATGCCTTGATGAAATGAAAAATGAAAAAAGAAAAAGGTCATTTTACTGAGATTAGAAAGCAATGTTGCAAAATGCTTTTCAACACAACTGTGAAGACTGTGGGCTTTGCTTCACAGCATAACTTCTGTCTGGAAATCCTTCATAGGAAAAATCTAATGATGTGGATCAATATACTAATTTCACAGGAAGCATTCACAGTTCTGCTTTTATTCAAGCTGCCTGACTTTCCTGAGCCTTCTACTCTGCTAACAAATAAGCAGCAGTATTTTTTCTAGTATAGATCTGAGAATAATTCTATCACAGTTGCTGCTGTTGCTAACCAATTAAGTCTATTAACAAAGTACAAGGATTGTATAATTGCAATTAAATGTGTGAACAAAGCTGAGACCACATATTGGCTCAATGAAACACACCTACTTAGGAGTCCACATCTAAAAGATGGGTTGATTTTTTTCCTGTAGCTGAGTCAGAGGGAACATAGAATCATAGAATCCGCTTTGGTTGGAAAAGACCTTTAAGATCATCAAGTCCAACCATTAACCTAACACTGCCATCCCACCACTAAACCATATCCCTAAGCACCTCACTACCCGTCTTTTAAATCCCTCCAGGGATGAGAACTTGACCACTTCCCTGGGAAGCCCGTTCCAATGCTTGACAACCCTTTCACTGAAAACATTTTTTCCTAATGTCTAACCTAAACCTGCCCTGGTGCAACTTCAAACCATTTCCTATCGTCCTGTCACCCATTACCAGGGAGAAGAGGCCGACCCCCACCTCACTACAGCCTCCTTTCAGGCAGTTGTAGAGGGCGATAAGGTCTCCCCTCAGCCTCCTTTTCTCCAGACTAAATCTCAGCTGCCTCAGCCAGCCCTCGTAAGATTTGTGCTTCAGACCCCTCACCATAACATAAGACATTCATGCCCAGAAGCTACAGGAAATGTTGCAATGGACAGACGTCAAGGGGCTTTTATCTAAAAATCATCAGAGTGAAATCACTGCCTTACATTTCCTTTGAATATTTTGATGATAATAATTTATATTGTGCTGGATAGAAAAATGAGAGATTAAATGGTATAAACAAGGGTAGGATATGTCAATGGTTAATAAGTCTACATGGAAGTCAGATTGTGCTCTTTTTCTATTATATTTGGTCATGTAACTGCTTCACAGATATGTCTTATTTCTGCCTCAAATTTCTTTTACCACCACACTTTCTCCAGAAGTTGCCTATAAAGAATGCAGGGCAGGTAAGTGTACTGGCTGCACGAGTCCTGTTCAGCAGATCAGAGAATTTTTTAAGTCTCATGCAACGGCTGTGGTGGGCATGAGAGTTATTTTAGGCAGCTCAGCATAGCAAATGAAGCAAACTGAAATTCCTCTGCAAATGAAGTTCTTCAAGTTAGGAGTGATAAGACTTAGATTATCAATTTATTCCTTATGCTTCTATGTCACTCTTGGTGATACCTCAATGAACTAGAAAGATGAAAAGTATGCGTTAAATGTTTTTCACACTGCTGGTTTCTTCTCTCTACTGGGTGAAACTTTCATACTCAATGTAGAATAACTCTCTTGTGTTTCAGTTAGCAAATCCCTATCTGCTCTACTTTAGATAGGAGTTTTAAATAAAGAAAGAAGAAAGGAGCTGTGTTGATAGTCCTTTTGACCAATACTATTTACAATCTTCCTCTTTTAAAATACATTTTTCTACTGTTGAAACAAATCATCAAAGAAAATAACACCATTTCTTTCAGTAGAAAAACAAGTCTGTAATAGTATAAATTACATACCTCTAGATTGCTGCTTGCTTCAGAAAATAGATCTGCAATAAAGCAAGGCTAATCCTTGAGAATTTATTTGTAGAAAACCTATCAGGTGTAATACTGAAAACCCTCTGTCAACATCAGACATAAAGCAAGGCCTGTTTAAAGCATATGTAGTCAAAGTCAAGTCTTTTTTTAACAAAAATTGCTTCTTCCTGAGAAGCCAAAATGCAAAGCTTCCAGAAGACTTCTGCTTCTGAGGGGTGCAAAAATGATTTTCTTTAATTGAAACAGATGAAGATTTTTGTTAAGCTTTTGCATTCTTCAGAAAGGGTCTATGGCTGTCATCGGTGTTATCTTTTGATCTAGGGCTTTGCAGTCAACTTCTACAAGATTTTTTTTTCAAGCAACATATTTCTAAATGTTTCTGATTTTCTTTGATACTGAAAATACATAATTTCACAGGAAGAGCAAGAAACAATGCTTGTCTTTTACTTACATCTTCTTCGTTTACCACATGTATCACCCCATGACTGGATCTGAACTAATTAAAAATTATTAGTGGAGAGAAATGGTATATTCCATGATTTGAATGTAACTTTTTCTTCATTATTAGTCCAAATGATGTAATTGGGAAAAAACAGATGGCTTTCAGGAGCAAGAGATTTTTAGTCCAGAAATGGAAGAATTTTTTTCTTCCATAGTCTGTTTTCATTTATGGGATGTTCATAAGTACACAACAGAGAAGTTTTCATAAAAGTAATTAGTACTTTCAAGAAGTTTTAGTTCCATAATGAGAAGGTAGAGGGGGATACATTTGCAAACTATATTGTTGTGATAAATTTACAGTAGGTGGAATGTGATATGAAATCAGCTATTTTCTTTATCTTACAAAACAATGCCTACCAATGGATAAAATATAGACAATAGTAACTTATACTGAATTTGTAGGAGAAAAAAAAAGTTTCAAATAGAAATAGATTATTTAATGGAGCAAGTTTAACTGTTCTTGCTAAGAATTTACTTATGTACATTGTGACTAACAGTGTAGGTTAACTATCCTAAAGCAGCTATTATTTAATCTTCAGAAATGGCTCCTCTTGTAGCACCTTTGATATGTACTTTCCACTTGTGATGTATTCCATTACTAGATTGTTCATTTCAGCCAGAAAAACTCAGAAAGGTTTGAACTGAAGATCTGGAATAAAAATAGTGTCATGAGGAGGTCAATCGCACTTTCAAAGGAATGCAAGATGGCACATGCACACAGTCATATGTGTGTGTATATATCTATATATATATAACAATATTACATTATAAAGAAAAAGTAAATTTTTGAGTCTCAGTGTTCCCAGGTATAGGTTTGGGGTTTTTGTTTTGTTTTGCTGAGCTTTTTAGTCTTTCAGTGGTGTTATTCCACCTATATTTATATTCAGCTAGCAGCACCAAATGGTTTAAAAGACAGCCTTGTGTTTTGCCAGTAAGTAGTTTATTCAGTACTGTGGAGGAGTGGCTGAATGAGAATGGGCATGATTTAGTCCCGTTCGACAGCCCCTGCTCCTAAGCGGATGTGGGTAGAACTATGACCGGAAGAGAAGGTGAAACCCCTCCGCCTGACAGATGATCCGTCCCAGTCACAGTAGCGATGTAGGTGTGTGTATAATGGTGTTCTACCAATCACAGTGTGACATGTGTGTATATTATTGTTTTCTGCCTATATATACTTTTGTTAGCTGCGCAATAAAGGAGAACGACCATACTCATATTGAGATTCCATCATTACTCCGGGCCGGCTTCCCCTCCGACATCTAGTAGCAGAGGATGGTTCAAGGTTGATGGTTACCGGTTCTGATATCAGAGCTTAGCTGGACTAAGTTTCTCCAAGACTGCGGTAAGCAGCGAGAGGAGGGGAACTGGGAAGCAAGGCATCTGGGAGAGTGCTCGACACTGACCGAGTTAGCCGCTTGACTCCCAGAGTCGTTGCTCGCTGATATCCTTTCTGAGAAAGGGGCGAGACAACGGTTGCTGGGGGAGGATCGAGGTGGCCTCTCGACCCCCAGCGGTTGCTCACCTAGGCCTTTCTGAGAAAGGGGCGAGACAACGGTTGCTGGGGGAGTGTGCTCGACATGGATCGAGGTGGCTCCTCGACCCCCGCCAGGGAATCCGGCACAGCAATGGAGATAGAAGCTGCAGCCAGATTGCTCTCCAGCATTCTTTCTAAGAGAGGTGTGGAGACAGCAGTGCAGGCACTGACTGATTAAGCTGATTAATTTAGGACGCTGATGGGGGCACTTTACCAACATGCCTCTGTTATTTTCGGTTACTGAGTGGAAAGACTTTGGGAAACGATGTGGCAAAAGACAATAACTGGGGACAAAAAACATGAAAAAGAAGTAAAAGCGGTCTGAGAGCTGTTGGTGAGATTTGGGTGATTATATGTGGGAACTGACAATAACCGACCGAGATAAAGACATTCGCGGCTTTAGAACTACCTGGCGGACTGTCATGAACACCTTGGAGGACCTACGTGCAGGGATGGGGGTGGCGGCCACAGCAGTGCAGGCACTGACTCTGCCGTCCCACATCCCCCACCCCCCCGCCCTCGCCATTGCCGCCTAAGCCAGGCTGACTTGAAACCTTTTTCGGGGTTGGACACTTGCACCCCATAAAAAGCATGACCAGCCAGCAGTGCAGGCG
>JADKXX010008205.1:0-112083 GCA_017310255.1 Butorides virescens
ACAAAAACAAACAAAAAGGGGTGGGGGAGCAGCCAAGACATGTTCCAGCATATTCTCTCTGTGAGAGAACTGAAATATGATAAAAAGACTTAAAAGACTTTAAATCGCTTATTGCGATGGGGACAGATTTAGTCTGCTGGGATAAGCTGGGAGATGCGTTGTGGGATGAGGTCAGCAAAGGAGGCTGTCGCTTTAAGTTCGGCATGGAAACTCATTACTGCAGTACTTAAAGAACTAAAAGCCGAATGATAGGTAGCCACCTGTGCCGCTGAAGCATTAGACGCAAAAAACACCAATACAGAGCTGGCTTTGGTGCCCAGTTACTCCATGCAACACACCACTTCTCCTGTCCTGAGTGACCAGCGTAAGAGATGGAGCCCAAAGTCATGGACTAAATTAACTCCATGGACATTTTGTGGACATTTCTGGACATCTTACAAGGGCAGTCCATAGACTAAGGGAATGATATCTGTGTAATATATTAAAGGATGGGAAGGGGGTGGTTGTTAATGAAGATGTATTAGATGTATGGGGTTCGATCGAGCTTTGCCAGATATCCCTATATCTGTACTTCTTTGCAATTTGAAGAAATCGCCTTTTGCTTTGCTACTACAAAGAAAAAGGGGGAGAAGTCGGTATTTACCCATAAGTGCCAAGCAGGTTTCAGGTTGACAGAGGGAGCAGAAGCCATGGTGCACGGTATTAGAATGGCTGTTTTCCACCTCATACCGCTCCAAAAAGTATTTGGCTTTAATGGTCAAGGCTACACTTGTGTCTTGACAGGTTCTGGACCTCTCTGTGTGCCAAGCAAGTGGACACAGCCCGTGGTATGAACATCTAACGACCATAACCTGAGAAAGGAAAAAGACCAGAACGAACAGGATGACATGGAAATTGGCATGGCTAATCTGTTTGAGGGTAAAATTCCTGGGGGAAGTAGAAGTAGGTGGGTTAATGACAAAGATTTCACCAAGATCTAACATCTGGGTCACGTTAGCCAATATTACAGGCCAGAGCTCCATTTGTCTGAGTTTGGCCACCCCAGGGGATCCATTTCGTACATGTCTGATAGGAACCCCTGTGTAGAGACCAGAGGAGTTCTGGGGTTATGTTGAAAACAAGTCTGTATTGAATTTTACCATAGCTAATGCGACCCTGACAGCCCCAGGGCTATCCCCACAACAGCAGGATGGAGAATGGCAATCCAAAATTGTGGAAAACTTGAATGTTACTCTGAAGTCCCCCCTGGAAGAGCTAGATCTACAGGGGTGTCTTAATGCCTTGTTTGTTGGGAAGCAAACTGAGTGGTTTAGTTTTGAGTCGCCCTCAGTAACAGACCTCAATACTGACCGTAAGAACTGGGCAACCGTGGATTCCACCCTCCATCCTGGGGATGTTTACACGGCTTTTTACTCAAAGCTCAACCAGACCGGACAGCCGGCGTAGAAATTGCTGCCGGGCATATTATTAATATGCGGTGACCGGGCCTGGAATGGAATCCCTAAAAGTCCACACGGGGGACCGTGCTACCTGGGGAAATTGGCTCCATCAGTTTGGTATATCAGGATGGCTACAAGTACTGGTTGAAAAAGGTTTGACCCTTGTAGTAATAATTATAGTAGTTTGCATAGTATTTATCTGCTTGCTGTCATGTGCTAAGAAAATAATGTCGCGCTTAATTGAACAGATCTGGATTGTCCAAAAAGAGAAGGATGGCCCCCCAGATGGGACACCACTTGTGAGTCTCAACAGATCCGTGGGATCATGGGACCTCCAGCCGGCACCGAGGGATTCTTGGGGAGAACCTCTGATCTCCGGACCGAGAGATTCTAAGCAAGTCCCCTGGAAAGGTAATAAGGTACAACAACCCTGGAGTAGAGAGATTTCTTGAACAACAGGGCCACAATGTGTTGTGGAGCTATGTGGACAATCCAGGTGTGTGACTGATATGATAAAGTGGGCTATTCCTGGAGTTCGGTTAGCACAAAACCAAGAAGGGGGGATTGTGGATACATTCCTCGAAGAACAAGGACATCAGGTTCTGATAGGGTTGGAATGCTCTTAAAGGGGAAATGCTTAGCCAGTGTAAGGGACGCTATTAAAGGGGAAATGCTTAGTTGCTAGAATAGAGAAGCAGTAACCGCAAGTAGGGTAAAGTAACCAATGAGGGAGGCTTTGCTGTATATATCCAATCGCTATTAGAGGAGAAGTGTATGGACAGTGTGTTACACCTATGAAATTATTGCTTATGCTGTGTGAACCCTGCTCTGCTCTATAAGCATACCTGCAAATGTCATTGATGGTCCTTGCTATTCAGGTAAACTAACCATGTTTGCACCATCTCTTAGTCAACTTAGGAATATCATTATGTCTGTCGGCCGGAGTCGAACAAAACGTGCCTTATTAACCCCTGATTGTAATGATAATGTTGAACTTTTATCTGTAGCTGCTCGCATTGCTTTAGCTGTTTTTGTACCAGGTGCTGCTGCTGGTAATGCCTTAAAGAATCTAGCATGTCTTGCCTGTTGGTCAGAGAAACAAAGTAATATAACAACGAAGATTTTAGGAGAATTATTGTTAGATCAAAAGGGCCTGTGGCATGCTCCGTTACAAAATCGTGCTGCGATTGACTTTCTGCTATTGGCACAAGGCCATGGGTGTGAAGATTTTGTTGGCATGTGCTGTTTTAACCTAAGTGATCATAGTAAGTCAATCCATCAGTCATTTGCCTTGATGAAGAAGAACTTAGAAAAAATACAAGAAGATACCAGTCCCTGGAACAAGTGGTTTGAATGGTGGGGACTAACAGGATGGGTGAAAGATCTCTTTAAGGAAGGTTTACGCTTATTAATGCTTTTGGCTGTGGGACTAATAATTATCATTATTATAGTAGGTATTGTGAAACGTTTATTATCCAAACTAGTATCTAATGTTTTGCTTGTGCAAAAAGAAAAAGGGGGAATTGTGGAGGGATGGCTGAGTGAGAATGGGCATGATTTAGTCCCGTTCGACAGCCCCTGCTCCTAAGCAGATATGGGCAGAACTATGACCGGAAGAGAAGGTGAAGCCCCTCCGCCTGACAGATGATCCGTCCCAGTCACAGTAGCGATGTAGGCGTGTGTATAACGGTGTTCTACCAATCACAGTGTGACATGTGTGTATGTTATTGTTTTCTGCCTATATATACTTTTGTTAGCTGCGCAATAAAGGAGAACGACCATACTCATATTGAGATTTCATCATTACTCCACGCCGGCTTCCCCTTCCGACACACAATTACTCACTGCCTCCAACACACCTAAGTGAGTTTCTTAGCATCTTATATAATCTTATAGAACAATCATGGATAGAATCCAATTCTCTGGGTGTTTACTGCTTTATTTGAAAGTCTCCTTTCTCTCCTTTCATTTCCCTGATCATTTATTCAGTTTTTCAATAATATGAAAGATATATTCAATAGACAACAGTGTTCCCTAGAATTTAACAATCTCATCCCACAAACCTACCCTATGTGCACTGGAAAAGAAGAACTTTGATATAAATGTCTCATTCTAACAGCAGAAGGTGGGCAAAACATCCCATTTATTGATCATAACCTGTTTCATAGAGGACTACTTGCTTTCAGATGTTTGGGGCAGAGGTTTGGAACAGTGGTTCCGTCTTGATCCATTATCATTGTTACACCACAGTAGTTTACAGAACTGGACAACTTACAATAGTGTCTTCCATAAAATAGTTGTACAATTATATTAAATTTTTTTTATTTGCTGGACTGTTTAATAAACAGGCTCTTCTTCTGGTCAAATGATGAGAAAAAAATCTATTACCTTTCCTTTCAATGAAAATCAAAGCAAAGTAAAGGTAATGAGCAGGTTATAATTTCTCCCCTCTAGACACATTAGTAGGGTAAACACTAAGGAAAAATAAGATAGACACAACAAGAAATGGACAAGACAATGTGGTGTGAGAATGAATTTCAAAGAGAAATTAGGGGCAGAAGTGCAGCCATAGGTAAAGAATATGTTAGGGATCTGGACTTTAAAGTATACATATATGTCTTTATGTATTAATTGATTTAATAACACCATTAACATAAAATCTTATCATGTCTTCCCAAGCAAAGTAGCAGCTACTACTGTTTTATATTTTGTTGAGTATTTAAGAAACAGAAATAATTAGGAGAGTATGAAGCTGGTAAGTTGTATATTTCTAAGTAGTTTATGTTGGCTATTAATCCACCTGACTGTTGAACACCATAAATCTAGGTCTTTTTTGCCATAGATGAAGTGGTTCTCTCTCTTCTGCCAGAGGATGCCCATTCTGTAAATTCACAAATGAGCACTGAAGAGCTGCAAATTGTTATTCCCTATCTAAAATGAAGCCAATTTCACCCTCTGTTACTTCCCTGTTGCTGCAGCAGCAAAGAAAATTATGACTGCTCAATACACTGTTCTTGTCTACAGTCTGTAGAGGTTAATACATAACTTTCTTCTCCTGCAACTGGTAATTAAACAATATTATTTGCTATAGTTTGCTTAAATATACTTTGTTTCTTTGGGACATCAGTCTTAAGAGGTTGTACCTGTAATTTTGCTTAGTATGTTCATCTTTTCCATATGTGTATTTCTGATAGTTGTATCAGCCTTTAATTGTGTAGCACATGTAAATAAATTGTCTAGCTTTGTACCACTGATTTTTCTTTCTGTGAGTTATGTTTATTGTACAATAACGTCTTTGAAACAATTATCTTTAAAGTTCAGAACTACAAGAAAAATAAACAAACATAGGTTGACAAGGCAATTGGGCTCACATCACAAAATATACTCAGGAACATTTATATGAAGAAAAGTAATTTCAGTAATACTATATTTGTCACTCTTCTATGAGTTTTTAAAAGCATTCGAGAATACAAATATTTGTTTGTAAGAATGTTTGTGGAAAATTGTTGAAAATATTCATGCTAATATTTATTAAGAGGAATACCCAGATAATTCAGGAAGATAACTTAAATGCATTTTTTCAGTGTCATGCATCAGAAGTCTAAGTATCATGAGCAGAAATCTGTTAAGAACAGAGAGAATCCATGATAAAAATTTTGCTATAACTGAAATGATCTTTTCAAAAACCTGATCTAAAAATCTCCACTTAAAATAAATCAGAGGAAGAAGTTCTGGAGCACAGTCTCTGAATCAAAAACTGCTCATCAGGTTTGCTGAACACTCTCACCATGTTGTCACACAGTCTACCTCTGGTAGGGGAAAGCAATACTTTTGCTGGTGAATTGAACTCTTACCTCCAGTAGCTTCAACAGGGTTGCAGATGAGAAATACAGTGCAACCCAGAACAGCCTAGAGTTCTCCCCTTCCCTGTGGAAGTACACCAGCAGACATCACTAGCAACTCTGTTTTGTCTTCTTTTTCTGGATAGCTCTTAAAAGGCATTTCTATGAAATCAACAGAATTAATATTTCAGATTAAATTTCTTCTCTTACAGCAGACAGCTAAAGCTAATTAACTTGCCTTTCCAGTAATATTTCATCGTCAGCTGGAAAAAGCAAGAACGTAACCATTGAATAGCTGAATGATCTTTTCCACACAACAAATATTATATATGAAAACAAACTGCTCTAATTCTTGTAAAATAAATGAAGGATTTTGGAGCCATTTGGGTTTATACAGCCTACAGTTTGTGCCAACTAAACAAAGCCTATAAAAATTCAACTATATGCCACTTACTTACAAATTGTACAGCAGAGTTCTGCTGTAGTGATGAAAAGAATTCAGCACCTTGGCTTTTTTGCTTTGGGCACTTAAACAGATGATAAAGAAGATACATTCACAACTTTATGATTGTGAATACATCTTTATGGCGACTGTTAAGACAGAACTAAGATCCTCTTGCTCAGCATAGGTCCTACTCACTGAGCTATGGAATATCTGTTATATTGGATGTCACTACAGGGCCTCTGACACTAAGCTCAACCATTCCTATCCTCCTCAGCTGTTCCAGGTATATACACAGCCATTTCATTGGAATACATCCTGTATACTGCTTATCACTGACTTGTAATAGTAGGCTTTAATCAGCCCAGACACTGCAGTTCACAGCTTTTTAATAAGGTAACATTTTCTGTGATGGTTTCATAAAGTAGATCGAAACTGGTATACCCAAATGTTTGAAAGACTTTTAGGAATAATATATATTTGAAAAAATGTGTTCTTTTATTTTTTTAAATGAACCACAAGCATCTGAATTGAGTGATGAAAGTATTATGGAATTAGAATTACAAGATTTTCACTCATTTACATCTATATTGTTTTCAGCTGCATGTTTGCAAGTCACGTTTAGGGAATGTTGCCAATATTGTAATAACCAGAGGAACATTTTTGCTCAGTCTCTGCATGTAAAAATCCATGGAGTGTTTTTGTATACTAAACTGTCTCTTACAAAATACAGCAACTGAAGAAATGAAGAAATATGTGCCTTGAAAACATAATAGCAAGTCTTCGTACATGGGTATGCTATGGTACATATTTCATACCATAACCCTGTATATTGAAAATAGAGTATTCAAATATAAAAGAAGAAATGTTTGATGCCCAGTGATTGCTGCTAATTTTCATAATGTATCACAATTACATAAAAACCTGTGCTAAAAAACTTTGTGCTGATAATGGCTGAGAGCATACAGTGTTCAATATCACACAAAACATGTAATTCCCTACTATTCCAAATCCTCTTGTTTTTTTTTTCCTTTTCTTATCTGCGAGACTGCTAAAATTTCTTCATGCCTATATGCTAGGGTAAACATACAGATATTTTCATAAAAGTTGCATATGTCAGACTTGTGTTCAATTGGCACATCTAGAAATAACTCAGCTGCTAAACTGGCTGAGGGGAAAAAATCTTTATTATCTTAATCCCTTTTTATTTTTCACCTGTGTTTCAAGAATTTTACTACTATTACTCTCATGAACAGGTTTATTGGCTGCAACTGCTTGAATTCTGAGATAATTTCACTGGAGCTGGATGATGTTCTCAAATGCTGTCAAATCAGCAAAACCTGGCCAGCTTGCTGGGAGGTACCCCACAGCACAACCAGGCAGCCTGTGGATATGCTCAGGCTGTTCAGTGCTGTGTTTATGATGCACAGCTGGTAGTGTGCTGGTTTTGGCTGGGGTAGAATTAATTTTCTTCATAGTAGCTGGTATGAGGCTATATTTTGGATTTGTGCTGGAAAGCCCTGATAATACGGGGATGTGTCAGTTACTGCTGAGCAGTGCTTACACAGAGTCAAGGCCTTTTCTGCTTCTCACATCACCCCACCAGTGAGTAGGCTGGGGATGCACAAGAAGTTGGGAGGGGAAACAGCCGGGACAGTTGACCCCAACCAAACAAAGGGATATTCCATACTATATGACGTCATGCTCAACATAGAAACCTGGGAGAAGAAGAAGGAAGTGGGGCACGTTTGGAGTGATGGCGTTTGTCTTCCCAAGTAGCCGTTACGCGTGATGGAGCCCTGCTTTCCTGGAAGTGGCTGAACACCTGCCTGACCATGGGAAGTAATGAATTAATTCCTTGTTTTGCTTTGCTTGCACACGCAGCCCTTGCTTTACCCATTAAACTGACTTTATCTCCACCCATGACTTTTCTCACTTTCATCCTTCCAATTCTCTCCCCCATCCCACTGTGAGGGCAGAGAGCAAGTGGCTGTGTGGTGCTTAGCTACCTGCTGGGGTTAAACCATGACAGTTAGTCAACCCTGTGATGTAAAATCCATTCTACATATTTTCAAGAGTGCAGTATTAAGCCTTAGTGTTCTGCACTCAATCTATCCATAGTATTTTGCTTTCTTATGCCTTCTACAGGCAAAAACCGTAACAGCACCTGCTTTTGACTGCTACATTTTGACATGTACTTTCTGCTCCTAACCTCTGTCTGTAGAAAAGATTTTATGAGCCAGCTAATTATCTGCTGGAGCAAATAGCTCAGAGCATTGATGTCCAATGGCTTTATAACAGACACTGATTTCCTTATTCCTTTTATCAATACCATAATAGAGGTTGTGGTGTTTCAGACACTTGATTCAATCTGAAATAGTTTAGAAAGGTTATCAGAAGCATGGCTTCTGCTTTCTGAATAAATTTTGTGGCCACCATCCTTTCCATTTCAGCAATTACTATTACAACTATTTTATCGGTATGGTTTAGAGCATTTGACACAATTCAGTTCTCTGTTGTACTGAAGGTAACATGATTACTTTAGAAGTATTCCATGGTAATTTAGATAAATGTTCTGGGTGAGAATTATTGGCTTTCAAGATTTTTATTACTTCTTGGTATACTTTTCTCAGGCAGTTACAAACCCCACTGTGTTTAAGTGAGGTTTAGATTATCTGTAGATAATCTTTATCATTTATAATGTTGACTTTCTCAACCATGTGAAATTCAGAAAAATGCTACTAAAAATAACTAAATGTTCCCTATGGCTTCTGCATGATTTAGTTTATAAACCACAAATACTTATTTTCAAAGTATTTTCAAAATTAAGACAAGCTTGGATGGAATGAGGTAGTGCTGTCAGCCTTTGTTTTCATTTTATCCTTAGAAAAGGGTTTAATAACTGTAACTGTTTTGAATTAGTCTTAGAAACTTTAGGATCTGCCTGAAATCCTGAAACAAGTGTTTCCTCTGTAACATCACATTGATTATAGGGGATTAAGAACTGAAAAACACAGTAGTGAAGAAAAATAATTTATATCACAGTGGGAAGAATTAGCTGAAAGCGGGCCTGATAGACATATATAATAGGAAAGTCACTAATCAGAGCTTCATTTGTATTCATGTGGTATCAACATTTACAGAAAAATTTCTGTAAATGATGTTTAGCAAAAGGGTCTTGAAGAGGAGAGTTTACACTCTCTTTAGAGTGTAAATGATGAAAAGTATCTTTTGTTTTCTTATGTTTTCCTTGTAGGGCTCCTTTCACTTGAGCAGTACTTTAGGGAAGATTTTCAAAAGACCTAGATGACAAAAAGCAAGTTACATTCGCTGATTACTGAAATCTTTATACTTCTAAATATCTTACTTTTTTCATTTTAATTGCAAGTTTAAACAAGAAAAAATACCCTGTAAGAAATTATAAACATAATGATATTTAATCTTACCATCAATCCCAGAAAAAGTATCTAGGTAGTATTAAAAAATCTCATCATGAGGCATTTGGTACTGTTACCATGAGCAGCAGCACCACAGGGAAATCAGCAATAATAACTTCTATAACTGATGGAAAAATTCAAAGATAAAAGTATGTTTTCTAATGAGATGAATGGATTAATTCAAAGCATGTAATCAATGAGGTGACACTCCTATATCTGTCTCTTGCCATTATATAATGTGGTAAACTCAGCACTTGAGGGAAATTGGATGGAAATGCATGAGAAAAATAGATTCATTGAGTAAGAAGACAAGTGCAGTCATGACACATCCAACACAGACCAGGTTAGTAAAACTCTGAGGTGAGCATATTTGCTAATTACTGTTGCTTCTCAACACATATCTGTACTTACTCTGCTATTTATAAAGCAGTACTGCTCTATCCAGCATACAGAAACAGACAACACAATTCATTCTATGAATTGCAGTCTGATGAAAATGTTCTGTAGGTACAGCAAATATAAAACTTCTTTTTTCTATCTACCTTTAAGTT
Organism: Butorides virescens; assembly: GCA_017310255.1. Classification (NCBI taxonomy): domain Eukaryota; kingdom Metazoa; phylum Chordata; class Aves; order Pelecaniformes; family Ardeidae; genus Butorides; species Butorides virescens. The sequence goes on from JADKXX010008205.1 coordinate 9,712, forward strand.
CTATGAAAAAATTGTGATGATAAAATGACACAGAGAATTTACTAGTATTTGGCCCACGTAATAATCTAAAATAAAATAAAGAAAAAATGCAAGAGTCTCATAGAAGTATTATTTCATAATGAAGACATTTTCAAAGTTATGGGAAAGAATCTTTTTAATTTCCAGTATCTTGCTGCTTCTTTTAACAACAGCAGTTCTGATGACAGAAAATAGAGTCACAGATCAACAAGTGAAGTTTTGGCAGGATCTTAACTCTAAAGCTCTGCGTGACAGAGACTCTCAACCCTTATGAGTAAACTGGAATTTCACACAAAAGATTCAGGCTTCAAAACAGAGCTTGTTAGAAAACAGATAAGCTACATTTTTTACCCCCTTTTGTTTCCTCATTGTAAAATAGATTTAAGTTGATATTGTGTCACTCTTTGATGTAATGGCCTGATTCTTATCATATCTTGGATACAATTTCTTTTAAATTTATAGTCTTTTGGCTTTGGCAAAATGGTGCAGTGTTATGTTGTTATAGAGATACATTTTTTTTTAAATTCTAGAACATCTCTAACCAAAAGAGATGAAAAGTGAAAAAAGGAAACAGATTGACAGGTGACATCTGTGAAAAATACAGGCTTTTCTAGCAGGAAAATCACAGCTAAATGCAATCAAGACAGTAGAGTCATGCTTCTCCAAAGTGTTAGAGTTCCTTCACAATTGTGTGAATTCAGTGTGTAAAATGACAACCCACAAATATAAAATACAAAAGTCTTATGTGAAATGATCAAACCAATTCTCAAAAAAGAGAACTGGAGTTTGAAAAATGGAAAAAGAAATCTATTTACTCTCTTCAGACTGATAAGGCTTCAGGTTTTCCTCATGCTTCACCAGGCTTTTCATTATTTGTGTATTAGCTACTATGGTTATGACCCCCAATATATGACTCAAAAATGTCAAGGTGCATTTGAATTCACCTCAACTTCATCTTATCTGGCAAATACAACTTATTTTAAGAATATGAACAACTGTGTAGACACAATTATATATAGGTTTTTCTGACATGTTCACTGTAATTGTCTGGAGAAGAAGAACAAATTGTAGTGCTAAATCGGATTGTATCCTCATAGATTTATCCTTTGTCTAGCCACATAAAGACTTGTGACACTTATAAATTGAAATTACATTATCAGAGTGTAATTATTATTAGCTTCTCTTGAACCCAAAGATGACTATAATGAAAAAGTGTATTGAACAACAGTACAGAAGTGTTTTGCATCATGGCAATTGTACAGACAGACACTATGCATAGGCATTACATGTAAATATATGAGACAAGGTGATTTGATCACTGCTCTTACTTTCAGAGAAGTTGTAGGTCTCCTTCACATCAGGAGAGATTAAAAGGAAAGTAACTGTGTTAAGAAGCAGAGACTATAGTACTTTTTTTTTTCTCCAAATAAGTGGGTTTTTTCAATAGTAATATGTTTCTGCCCTATGAAAATTAATCAGCTTGTTCAGACTTTGAAAAATAAGATATTCTAGAAATCCCTGACATTGTATGAATAAACTCCTAAAATATCTCTTCACACAGAATATGCCGAACACCACCTTAAACATGGTTTTCCACCTAAGATGTAGAAAATAGGCTGAGCAAGGGAGAAACAATCACAGCACATGCAACCTCTACCATCTTCATTCAGCTGTCCAGTATTTGGCTTTCCTTGGCAAAGGGTTCTGACCACAGACATAAATGCAGGCTTTTATAAACTTCTATTTACTGATTAAAGAAAACAGATGAAAAGGTATAGTAAAAGCAAATACTAAATGCCTATTACAAGGTAGTGATTTCACAGTTGCTTTGTGTAAGCCTTGTGATAATATTTCTTACACTGGCATTAAGAGTCCCTGTTAAGATTGATCTCAGAAACTGTAGGCAAAACCTGCTGATAATATGTGATTTAACACTGAAACTGTAGTATAGGCTTAGTAAGAATGTAGTAGAGGCTTACTAAGAACTATAAAAATGCCTTTGTTTTTACTTGTGACCAGCTACGTGACAGAAGCCTCTTTTAAATATGCCTGGGGAAAAAGTTAAAATCTGCAATTAAGTTCACAAAAGTTATTCCAAAGTGATTTTTTTTTATTCTCTTCCCCCCGAGAAATATAAGTCTCTATTAATCTTTATTGACCTGTTGCCTCTTACACTAAGATTTGAGCTAATTGGCAACATCAGTTAAAAAAGAAATATCTTTACAGAAGATGAATGTATGTTTTATTTCAGCATATTTTGAAAATCTAGTGTTCTGTGAGGAAAAAAAAGTCTCAAAAATACTATTCCTTTGACATCTGTGCTGGCTTATTCATCAAGGGGACAGAAATATTATAAAATATCATACAAGAATGAAGGTTGGGTTTTGGGACTTAGATTTTTTTATTACAGTAACAGTATTGTGTTTTTTTTCTTATCCGTACCCAGCAGAGCAACTGTCACTAGCTGAATAAGGAAGAGCCAGATCAGAAGCTGGATGAACAATAAAAAAAGATGACTTTTCTTTTGGTACAGAACAATGAAAACAAAATTTGTGATACTCATAGGTCAGGAAGACAATGTGTGATCCCCATCTTGTCAGCACCCCAGGCATGCCCTCTGAGTGGCCACCCCTGTCCTAACCAGCAGGAAACAACACCACTTATGTGTGTAAATATATTTACATATATATGATGTACAAATAGGCCCTGGCTATTAAAGAACAAATTGATCATTTCGCTATGATAAAATATTATTTTTTTATATATATAATATTTAAATATTATTTATATATATATATATATATATATATATATATAGGCTGGAAGTACTGACTGTGGTATGAACAGATTTATAACAGAAACCAGCAGCACTGTTTGTAGCCTGTGATCAAAAAACAAGCATCAGAGCAGGTTTATATTTTCTATTATATTGAGTGTTTTCAGGAAACTGGAACATATCTGAAGTCTGTTTCTGCCTTGGACTTAGCATTGGAAGCGTTATGGGCTGAAGAAGAAGTGGTAGAAAAGAAAGCTGAAGGAAAATTCTTTTTTTAAAGAGGACGCTTAACTCCTAAACTTTATTTGATTGTTTATGAACACAGTTTTGGGGCTACACATTCATTGCCCATAACACCAAAGTATATAATGGTAGCAACTTATCAGATATCTTCTGAAAGAAAAAAACGACAAGCAGTTAATCCCCCATGATGGTAAACTCCTGGGTATATATGTCCCCAGAATAAATATACATTTCACAGACTCCATATTTTTTAACCATTAAATTCATTAAACTCAACAGCCCTCCCCAGGTTTTGGAATTAAAGGGCTGCAAAGGTTACTTCACCCATTTTTTCAACACTGCTGAAAATCACATTCATATGTACCCTCTCTTTCATTACCAGAGTATTAGAGGGGTGGACAGAATAGTGCTTGAGCCAAAAAACCCAATCCTTGTCATGGCACATATCTATTCAGGAAAATATTCTTTCTTTACAGAAACAAAAATGTGACTAGTGCCAATAAGATCAAACAGGAGTGAGATTGTAGTGATGACCTATTGGATAGCGTATAAGAAAGGTGAAAATGTGAAGATGGATTGCTCTGTGGAACTTTTCCTGTGTTCTACATTGTTCTCTACACACATGGCCACTTCCTGGTTTATGCACCTCAAACCTAACACTCCTCCCTTCTAATGGCTGTCACCAGAGGAAAAAGATACATTTGACCCACTATATTAAATGACTTACATACATGACCAAAAAAAGAATATAATCAGTTTTTATGCATTATACGACAGTGGATGTCTGTATGGTCATTAATAGAGCACTGACATCTTCTGAATGCAATGGGTGCATTTTCTCTGGATGTATCACATACTACCATGAAAATCACTGGAATCTTCTGGCACAGGCCACCTTTGCATTTTTTATATTACATGACACAACAAAACACCTGAAGAGATTGGTCTTTAATTTTAGTTCTGTATGGGAACATGAATGGGCCTTCATGGCAAGACCTTTTATGCCAAAAGGCCCACACTGCTCATCCCCAGAGATGTTCATTTTGGTAACGGTAAAAATGTCATCTGTTTGTTTTACAAAGCAACATCTGATGAAAAGTCCCATTTACTGTGATATTACAGGTTCTGTCCCCAGCAAAACAATACCCCCTTGGACACGTACAAGTAATTTTTGAGAATTTCAGCACTCTAGTGGCATATTTCAGGAAGATCAAAACACAAATATACCCAATATACCTACCTCAAGGGATCTTTTTTCCCTATTTCTGGACAGGCTGGAATCAAACTATTGTTTTCCTCGTGCCAGTCTTCTCCTGAAACCTGCCAGGCCATCTACACCCTCAGGAATGATCCCGTGTGGGCATCTGGTGTACCCCAGGTCTGAAATGGTCCCTGGGAGTGATATACTGGCATTATGAACAGGTGGTTAACAACCTTTTTTGAGATTACATAAATGTCCTTTAAAAGCAAGAAGATTCAGACTATCCAGTCTCTTGGATAAACGCTGACAGATATATAAATATGTTCATTATTACCAGCAGAAGAAGACACTGCTTTGTGGCCTGAGTACATGAAGAAAACCCCCATAAAATGCCAAACATTTTTTAAACTCTCTGTGGGTAAATATGGAAATATAAATTCAATCTTCCCAACACCAACATTGTAAGAGAACCAAATGAGTGGTAGTTTCTTCTTTTCATGACATGTTGAGGATGCTGCCACTGTCTCATGGAAGCATGCCAGAGGACGTGTAACCCTGGAACACAACACTAACATTTTTATAACCTGTTGCACCCCAGCGTATGTGTGCCTAGAGCTTTATAATCTCTTTAGATGCAAGACCATTGCATTTATCACAACACAGACTTTGATATTCATAAGTTGTCTAGGTGATTGCATACTCCACCTCTTTTCAGGTGAATGCCAATAGATGACCAAATTGCTGACTTCCTGTCAGATCCCAAATCCTACAGCTACCTGTAGTCAAGGGAAAGGTCTTGTCTTGTCTAGAAGCTAAATACTTCACTCTAAATGCAATCAGCAGAAAAAGATTAATTTTGTGTCACTGAGGGAACTTGTATTGGACTATGACATAAATCCAGATCATTGATGTCTCTAAAATGACCATCATAGATCAGTGTCCCATCAGTAGGAACCAGGAGAAGAGGGTGAAAAAATCCAGCCCCCCGCCCCCAGAAACAGAAGGTGGCTTATGGCAAATGGGTATTGTCTAAAAATTTCTGCAGCTTTTGGACATGCACTGGAAGCATCCTTTTTTCACACTTCTGTAAGGGTCTAGAAAATGCTGAAAATGTTAATTTTGAAAAAAGTTTTTTGGAAAATGCCAAAGACTTGCTCTCTATCATGGCTGGAATGTGGTGTGGTGTTAGAGGAGTCAGCAACTGCTGTATCGAGCTGCTCTGTACCTATCCTTTTATCAAATTTGTGGAGGACTTACTAAAAAGTCTTTGCAATAACCCCTTATTTCCACCTCATAAAGTGTAGAGTTGTGATCAATGATTTGATGGATTCTGCTGGTGAGCAATTGAAAAAAATCCAACTTTTACTAACTGAGTGTATCACAGGAATTTTAGCATCCTGTACATTGTACAGGATACAAGTTTTTTGTTTGTTTGCTTACTTGCTTGTTTGTTGTTTCTTTGTTTCCGAGGCAAGAAGACCCATACCATCAGCCAGCATAAAACATCTGGTAGCAAGAAGCCCCAAGATATGCTCTAGGCTGTATCCTGTATCTCTAGTGAGACAAATGTATCCTGGCAATATGGAAAATTTCCTCAACTTAGTAGCCATGGCCTACACAAGAAACTTGGGAAGAAAGTGATTGTTTCCAGGGGCAAGAGAGATTATTTTTTTTTTTTTTTAGAGTGACCAGGAGAGTAAGCTGCAAGGTGGAATAGATTATGCTTCAAAAGGTCAATGCTTACATTTCACAAAGGTTATCATTTATGTATGTTATGTCTTTGCAAAAGTATCAAACAGTATAAATAAAAAAGGAATGAGAATAATAACATCTGAATATGACTAAACTCAATGCTCTCTGACACTGTTCTTTGACTATTAAATAAAACTGGAGGTGTTCAGTATTCATGCAATCCACTTGTTTGAATGGAATTTATGCAGAGTTATTATACATAAGTGAAGAAGGACAGAGAAAAGGAATGTAATTTCCCTTTACTGGTATGTTTTAAAAAACATTGGAGGACAAAATTATCTCCTAAAGATCTGTATATCCTAAATTAGATACATTATTCCATGTGGGCATAAAGATATATCTGAAGAGAAGTGCTGGAAAGACTCACATGTAAATGCCAACAGTCTTTACAGGTATGGATCCTGGCTGACCCTCTCATTTCATTATTAGGCTCTGCATTGTTTATTTAGCTAAAGCGTGGTTCTACCATGTTTTTCTTTCTTCCATCAGAGGTTTTTTTTGTGTCTTCCTCTAGCTGTTGTAGAATTTCACAGGGGATAATTCATTGGAATCTTCTTTCCCCACTGTGACAATAAATTAAGTGGACACTACTCAATATACCTTCTCTTTTCCTAATTCTGCAAATCAGTGGAACATTTATAAAGCTGTAATTTTCCGGAATTATTGCCTCCATTTAGTTTTTGTCATATTATTAATTTATGACAACAAAAAAATAGTCAATGCTCACATGTTTACAGTATATCTAAATAGTCCACCAAGGTTTGATTATAGTGTGTTATTTTCAGAGCGTAGGTTCATATATTCAAAGCATACTGTACAGTGACTGAAACAGTTGGTTTGTCTTTCCACACTGATTCATGTAAGCAGCTCTAAATTATTCTGTTTTTTTTTCTTGAATCACCATTTTTCTCAACAATGATAGCCACAATTTATTGTCCCTGTCTATTTTGAGTTTCTATGAGACTATAAAGGTCATTTTTGAGAAGGAATTTTTTTTTTCACACGTCAAACCCAAGAAAGAGAGGTATGGGTGAGAGGACATCTCCTTTAAGCATTTGACCTACATCTCCTTTGAAAATTCTTTTCTTCAGCAAATTAGTTAAAAAAAAAAATCAAAAATGATTAGGCTATCATAAATCCTCCTCTTTATGGCTGTGGGTTTTTTTTTTTCTTTCCTACAGATATCATGATTTTATGTGTCCACAGATTTTACCCAACCTTTTATGTTAGAATTTGAACAATATCAGTATTTCATAAGCAGGTCACTCAACTTCCAAAAACAAGAAATGCCTATGAAAATTTTGCTTCAGAACAGTAATGTAATCATAAAAATTGACAGTATTTCTTTGTAAACCATTCAACACAAGCTAAATCTTACTAAATTCTGTCCTCATTGTAGTTAGTATTTAATTTATTCCACATGAAAAATGTACATGTATGGCACTTTCTTCTGAACTGTTTGACTGTAGTCAGTAATGCCACTTACGGAGGCTAAAGCAAGGAAACTTAGGTATGAGTGAAATTGAACCTGAGCAAAGATCGTTTTCAACGATGTGGTTATGTCCCACTGGACCTTAGATGTTTTCACTGAAGGAAGATGCTTTCCTTCAGTGCCTTGTCAAAAGGAACATACTCTCCTCATATTAGTAAATGCCAGTCCTGGGAGATATCCTTGGAAATGGATATATGCATATCTCATGTCTGTAGGGAAGCCAGGTGGAATTAGTGCTGTCTGAGCTTTCATAACAATTTTTTTAGCATATGAAGAACATATTCTAATACTTCCATGTTATTAAAAGGCTATGGGATATACTTCTGCACAGGTTATTGTGTAGTCTGAATTTTGGCATTTCTTCAAGACTAGGAAAGTTTGGATTTGTAATTATACTGCATGCTTGTTCTGGTTTCAGCTGGGATAGCATTAATTTTCCTCCTAGTAGCTGGCATAGTGCCATGTTTTGGATTTAGTATGAGAATAACGTCGATAACACAGTGATGTTTTAGTTGTTAAGTAGTACTCACACTAGTCAAGGACTTTTTTAGTTTGCCATGGCCTGCCAGGTGCACAAGAAGCTGGGAGGAGCATAGCCAGGACAGCTGACCCAAACTAGCCAAAGGGGTATTTTATACCATATGACATCATGCTTGGTACATAAACTGGGGGAGCTGGTCAGGGGGCAGAAATCGCTGCTCAGGATGGGCTGGGCATCAGTTAGCAGGTGATGAGAGGTTGCATCACTTGTTTTTCCTGCGTTTTGTCTCTCTCTCTCTTTCTCCCTTGTTGTGTCCCTCTTCATTACATTGTTGTTTTTGTTATTATTATTATTATTTTTATTATATTTTTATTATTACATTTCTATAATTGCATTTCAATTATTAAACTGTTCTTATCTCAACTCACGAGTTTTCTTACTTTTTCCTCTTCTGATACTCTCCCCCATCCCACTGGGGCAGGGAGGGCGAGTGAATGGCTGTGTGGTGCTTAGTTGCCAGCTGGGGCTAAACCACAACAATGCTGGAAAGGTGATACAAGGGGAACATGTCCAGTACAGAACATTAAATCATTCTTCATCACCTTGTAATGTATACATTACTTTCTTATTAAACATCGGTGCAGATAATGATGCGATCTTTTATGTTGCTGTAATCCAAGTCCAGTTTATAATATTCTTCATATCCTGTGGTAACTGCATCACATGTGTGGAGGGGTAATTACAGGTACCTTTCTCGGTTTTATGCATGTTTTAAAAACATTATTAATAATAAAATATACTCAGCAATTTTATAGCTCTATTACTTCCTATTAAAAATAACAGGCTGCAACAGTATGAAAGGTGACCTGTTCCCTGTAACAGTCAGACCCAATGGCACCATTGACTAGAAACATGCTATGTTCCTCTGTACAGCTCTACCCAACTGGACACTAGGTCCAGGGACAATGAGCATAGTATATCATGTCTATGGTCTGTAGTCGTAGGGTAATTATTAATATAACTGAAACTATAGACAATGTGCACCTATCAAGGAAAGAAGATGGAAAGTAGTTTCGTGTAGTGGACCGACAAAGCTGGCTAGGACTACCAAGACTGAGAGCCGAGTAGGTAAGAGGTAATTCCGGCAGGGGGAGATCGTGACCACCCGACTCATTGACCACCTACCCAAATGATACCACCTACTCAAAAGGGAACAATAGAAGTGAACAACTGAGTCTGTGCAGTAACTTACATAGGAAGCAAGAAAATTTGTACCAATCACTAGAGAGAATGTTATTGATTATGTATGAATGTAATGAATAAGTATAAATTTGATTTATACAAGCTGATTGAAGTAAGAGCAAAGCATGCACATTAGGTGGAGTGATCCCCCATGCATCCAGCGCCGTGAATAAAGAATGCCTGCCTTTTAACACTACATTGGTGTTACAAGGTTTATTCTTCCCGATTTCAGTGACAGGATCACACTGAGTGCAGCACTGGACTATACTTTGCTTAGTTCCATCTGAATGAAACCCAATTCTAAGACTGCTCTGCAACAAGGCAGTGAGTGGTCCTGATTAGTAGATTTGCCTTAAAAACATATTCTTTACCCAAACAAAAGTAGTACCTATGGCCAAATTACCTGACCACCAGAGTGATTTTAAGTTACTTGAGAATTCTATCCATTGCTATGTAGTACATCATTAAACTCCCTTATATGCAGGTGATCAAAACAGCATGAAACATGGAGATTTTTTTGATGGAAGATAAACTTTCAGAAGCTGAAGCAGAAACATCTAAATTGCACTAAGATTTTTTTTTTTTTAGAACAAAGGCATTTATAACTATCTGAACTATGGTCCAGTAAAGTGATTTTTTAAAAAAAAATAATTTCACTGTTAACATGCAATTATCCTTAAAAGTTTAATAGTTTAAATAACGGTGTGATGCTGCCTGAGGATGACCATTCAACAGATATAAATTGGCCCTGTTAAAGTGATTGGCAGTCCTAGACTCTTACAAATTGTCTGAGGATTTTGCTTATTAAGATATTACGTTTTCCTCAACAGTAAAGTTAAAATAAAGTCTACAAAGGGGCAGAGAGTGACCTTTTTTTCTTACTGATGCTTTGTTCTATGCTTCCTTGGTCTTGTGAAACTCACAGCTCTACAGATCCTTTCTGAGTCATCATCATTCTCTCTTAAATATCTTGCATTTGCTCAGTGCTCTTAAACCTTCAGAAAAGAAGACAGGGAGCACAGAAGTCATGATGAAGGCCTAGACCTCAATTTCATTTTCAAGACTGTTCACAAGGATCTGATATTTCAAAGGCCATACTTTTGAAATGTTAACCACATACTTAAAAACCCACAAGATGTTTCTAGCTTTCAAAGCACTTAAAAACATGGTTAAATGTGAAAATAATTGCTGTCTTAAGAAAATACCAATGGGATTTTGCTTGGGATAAATATGCTTTTCCAGTTTGTCGTTTTTAAGAAACTTGATAGATTGGTGTCCTAAATTGTAATAAAGAAGAATTTTCTTCATTCTATCTGAGTTATTTATCATGTGCTCTGCATTGAGAAGATTGTATTCACCATTATTAGCCTTTGATTTGATAAGCATAAAGTAGTTGCTAATCCCCACCTATATCATCATATTTCCTCACTTTTGCCAGTACAATTTTTGTGGAAGTACGCATTGAATTGACTTGGTGAAATTTTTCAGGTAATTATAATTAATCAAAAAGAGGTTATAAATTATTGTCACTATGAATTTGATTATCTCATGGTAAATGTTAAAATTAATTTGAAAAGAAACAGAATTTTTAGTGAAAGGAATAAATTCTTGATCATCAAAACTCATTGTTTTCATCTACTTAATTTATTATTGAACTTGTTTGACGTTAAAGAATGCATTAGGTTCATCTTACTATTCACAGTATTTCAGAAATATGGCATATAGCTCTTTCTGGGAAGTAAGAAATGAATGTAGTAAAGATTTGATAGTAGAGACAAGAATAGTGACTTCAGCCAAGTCATCTGTGAATAATTAATGCCAGGATCAATCCAGAAATAAATATGGGCATGTTCAGCAGAGTGAGAATAGAGAAATTAGTGATGGGAGTAATGATTCAACTGCTACACACTTTCACTGTAATCAGGGATTCTTGCATGGTTGAAAAAATAGCAGTGTAGACAGCGGCATAGGAAATTCACAATTAATTGAAGACAGGTCAGAAAGGGATGCAAAAACTCAAACTATTGAGGGCAGAAAATATAAATAGCATTAATGGAAATAGCATAATAGGAAAAACGAGCTCAAAAGGGAAAATTCAGTGTAAGACAGACTATAATGAAAAGAATGAAATGTACTAAGAAATATAAAAGAACAAAGGATTTTATACTCTTGCTGATTTGCTGGTTCTGTGGTACACAGAAATGATTTTTCTGATAAGATCAATAATTTAATACAAGCAACAACTGACAAGACAGAAAACAAAAAGAACAAAGAAAGAGACAGCAACAGGAAGTCATATCTCAAGAGTCCTTCTGTAAGTAGCTGGAATAAGTTTCTTCATTTACAGGTGAGGGGTTCAATGAAGTCCTCCCAGCTAAAAACATCTAATGGGATTTTTTACTTTATTGATTCCCCAGCTGAGCAGCCTAAAAAATATAACAGGTTGCTTAACAGAAAAAAACCCTATATTATTTTTTGAAAAAAAAGGAAAATTAAAAAAAAAAATTAAGTTGATAGATGAATTCTTAACAGTCTAATTCCACTGGGCTTACTTGCTTAGAGACAATCTTGTGGAGATTCATGAGGCTAATTATATGAATAGTACAATATGCTGTTACCGAGCAGTGGTTTGTTTCTATTTCTATGTATGTGTGTATATAGATATATCAGCTGCAATAATTATGAACAAGAACATGCAAGGTGGTGTTTTGAAGAGATATTGGATTTAGCATTTCAGTTTCTGAAATCTGTTCACTTCTATCTGCTGCTGCCAGCCATTAATTTTTGCCCTGTACTTCAGTTACATCCCTCATTATATCTCATTAGTTAAATAGGAAAAAAGGAAAGAAAAACAAACCAAACAACAACAACAATAACAACAAATGAAACAAACAGAAAAGAAGCAATCCATATTAAAAATGACACTTTGGAGAAACAATTATTTTTAACCTGAATCAGTTTGGTAATCTGGTATTGTGTAGCTTCTAAAAATTTCAATAATATATTGAAGCAGCAACAATGATGTGAGAAGATCAGACTTAAGTTTGCTTTACTGCTAGAGACTGTATTTCATCAAATTGCTTTTTCAGAAGAAAGCCTTTTATTAACATTCTTCAAAACAGATGTCATATTGGTGAGAGTAAATGTTTTTTCTGTAAATCAACTGATTGTATTGTCTGACAGAATAGAAGAAGAATGTGATCCCCTCAAGTAATGATAATTTTTTGGTTAAAAGGTAGGGAAAAAATCACTCAAAGGTACACACAAAAAAGGTATCAAGTTTAAATTCCAAAAAAGTAAGCAACCTTCAAACTAACTATCTGTTTCCTGAATCTAAGAAGGTTCTAAAACTTGGAAAGCTCTAAATCACAGAAACCCATAAATTACATTAAAATATTCTAAAATACCCTTAATGTCAGTGTTGTGACTATGTCACTGTAATAAACTCACCTCTCAAGTTCTCCTCCATTAGTCCACATCCAGTATTTCTTGTCCCTAGTAAACCATGTTAACTCTTTTTCCAAGTGTGTTATAGCTTGTAGTGATCTGAAATTTCTTTGTTCTCCTCTGAATCTGTGTCTTGCTTTCTAAGGATACAGCACATACATTTTATGGCCATAATACATAACATGCCAGGATTATCTTATGTATTCCAAAATGAAGGTGAGTAAATACAGTATCACTAGATTTATCGACAAGTCTTTTTATTTTATGTGTGTTATCATCTTTATACAAGTGTACCTCATCAATACATGAGATTTAATTCTAAAGGTGAATTCAATTCCAGAGAATGAGAAATGAAATTAATATACAGGAGACATTTGCTTGTAAAGCTACTTAATGCAAAAATTCGCATGTGAGGATAAGTTAATTATACATAGATGATAAGCATTCTTTTGGAAAATTTGGCTTTTGTATTTTAACTAATATTTCTCAAACATTACGATAGTTCACAAAATATCAAGCATTTGTCCAGATGGATGTGGTGTGACAAGTGATGTCCCTTCGGGGGTCCATACTGGGACATAGACAGTAGGCTTGAGTGCACCCCAGCAAGTTTGCAGACAACACCAACATGACATGCCTGTGGGACAGGATGCCATCCTCAGCACAAGAAGGAGATGGAACTGTTAGAGTGGGTCCAGAGGAGGGCTTCAAAAATGATCTGAGGTGTGGAGCACCTCTCCTATGAGGACAGGCTGAGAGAGTTGGGGTTCTTCATCTGGGAGAAGAGAAGGCTCTAGGGAAACTTTATTGCAGCCTTTCAGTACTTAAAGGGGACCTATAGGAAAGATGGAGACAATCTTTTTTAGCAAGGCCAGTTGTGACAGGACAAGGGGTAATGGTTTTAAACTAAAACAGGGTAGATTCAGACTAAGGAAGAAATTTTTTTACAAGGGTAGTGAAACACTGGAACAGATTTCCCAGAGAGGTGGTAGCTGCTCCATCCCTGGAAACATTCAAGGTCAGGTTGGATGGGACTCTGAGAAACCTGATGTAGTTTAAGATGTCCCTGCTCATTGCAGGGGGCGTTAGACTAGATGACCTTTAAAGGTCCCTTCCAACCCAAAACAGTCTATGATTTCTGTTCTCTGTCAGGTAACGTAACATTAAGAGGCAGTCTGATTACCTTTAATCAACACATTATTCCCTTCATCTTTGAAGTTTATAACATGCAGATCAAAAGATTATTTTTAATTATTTTTAAAGTCTATATTGTATACAACAACATACAACATAGTAGTCATCATGATATTCTCAAGTATTCTTTAAAATCCATTAATATTATTATTATGTCTATATTAATATTATGATTATTAATATCTCCTGGAGACAGTGGGTTTCACAGATTAATTATATACCATAAAAAATCACACTTTCAAAAAGTATTATAAACTAACTTTGCTACGTTAAATTTCTTATCACATTTCTTAGGGTGGAAAAAAAGGCAATGACGTTTTTGGTAGGCATGACATAATTTTGAACACAAATGAGGATAAGTCATTTCATCCTTTCTAATTTTTCATCTTACACTGTTGTCATCTTATAGTAGCTGTAAATGCTGTTTTGGGTTTTTTTATTATTTCTTATCTTTCCCAGTCAGTTTAATTCCTCAATTCCTTTTTCTCTTATCGTTATTACACATTGTCATGGAATCCTCCCCAGTCTTAATATCATTTTTTTTATATGTGCGCATGAAGACGGATACTTTCCTTACAATAAATGATCATACTGAATTTATACAGAGAAAATATACCATATAGATTGGCAATAGTTAATAGGATAGAACACAATTAAACTGCTATGCAGTTGCTTATACTAGCAGAGCTTATGTCCCCACTGGAAAAAGGATGAACTAAAACACTAACTGAAATTATTACACAGTTATGATGCTGAGCATGCCCAGAGTTATACTGGAAGGCCTTTGGCAGTAAACACCTGCCTCTCAAAACAAACAGAAACATACTGGAATAAATGCTTTCCCATAGCCAGTTCAAACTCTCTTGGTAGTGCAAAATTTATTCCTGAAAAAAGAAGGGAAATAATAGAAAGACTTTAAATAATCAGTGTAGCTTAAGGGAAATAACAGCTGAAATGCTACAAAATATAATGGGGATATCCTTTTTCCATTATTCTGTCCTTCTCTCTTTCTCCCTTTGACTATTCAGCACAGAGGAAAACAGCTAAGGAACCTGTTGTGGTTTAGCCCCAGCTGGCAACTAAGAACCACACAACCATGTGCTCACTCCCCTCACAGTGGGATGGGGGAGAGAATTGGAAGGATAAAAGTGAGAAAAGTCATGGGTGGAGATAAAGTCAGTTTAATAGGTAAAGCAAGGGCTGCGTGTGCAAGCAAAGCAAAACAAGGAATTAATTCATTACTTCCCATGGTCAGGCAGGTGTTCAGCCACTTCCAGGAAAGCAGGGCTCCATCACGCGTAACGGCTACTTGGGAAGACAAACGCCATCACTCCAAACGTGCCCCACTTCCTTCTTCTTCTCCCAGGTTTGTATGTTGAGCATGATGTCATATAGTATGGAATATCCCTTTGTTTGGTTGGGGTCAGCTGTCCCGGCTGTGTCCCCTCCCAACTTCTTGTGCATCCCCAGCCTACTCACTGGTGGGGTGATGTGAGAAGCAGAAAAGGCCTTGACTCTGTGTAAGCACTGCTCAGCAGTAACTGACACATCCCCGTATTATCAGGGCTTTCCAGCACAAATCCAAAATATAGCCTCATACTAGCTACTATGAAGAAAATTAATTCTACCCCAGCCAAAACCAGCACAGAACCATCCTTTCTTTAATCTCTATCACTCAACATTCCTCATAGAAATATCTTAGACGTATTTCCTATAGCCCTGCTCTTTGTACTGCTGGCATCTTCTGTCTCCAACATCTCCTGCAGAGGTGGATATGTCCAGAAATAGAGGTGGAGTGCACTTACTAGAGAATCCTCAGAAGGAAAGGAGGGGATTCAAGGAATGGAGATTGTGTAAGGTGGATTTGAGAGACAGGAAGGATAGCTTCATCTTCTGCTGTCCACAGATATTGTTGTCCCTCCCATGGAAGCAGACAAATTTGTTCTAGAAGAGTTGATCATGAAATCTTGAGCTGGCTTTGACAGTAATTTCAAGGAGTTTCTGGAATACAATCATCCATAATTGCCATGTCACATGTCATGCATCACGTAGAAAAAATAACAGTCTTAACTAGATACCTTTAAACCAACCAGGTCTAAAAAAAGATAAATAAATCTAGTCTATTATTCTATGATAAAAGAAAAAAGTATTTTTATTTATAACAAAACTTATTAGAAGTAATCTTTTGAAAATTTTGACCTTTCAAAAATAGTATCAGTGGTTTTGTAATCTGCTAAACTCAGAAATGTCCCAGAAAAAGCTCCTCCATTACACTTTGTACCTATTTCCCCTGTGAGTTGGAAGCAAACAGGGTAGCAATGGGGGAAATTTGGATTCACAATTTGGATTTGAAAGACAAGTAGTTACTTACATTAAAATACTATATTATACCAGATCTTACAGCAATTAACATCATAGGAAAAACTCCCACTTACCAGCTTAAAAGGATTTTTTTAAAAGCAGAATTTCTGTAAAGGGGTATCTTTAGAGAAAAAGCATGGTATTGATCTTTTAACCATTAGCCTCATTATAACTAACATATACTTGAAAAGACACACAACTTCCCAAAAGTATAAATATGATAACTATTTTATTATTCATTCAGCAATATCTGCATTTTAGTAGCTATGTCAATGAAGCAATATAATCAAAAACAGGTAGCAGAACAAATACTGTCTCCCTGACAGAACATATCTCCCCCCCCTTAATTTTCCCTTTCCCTTTCCCTTTCCCTTTCCCTTTCCCTTTCCCTTTCCCTTTCCCTTTCCCTTTCCCTTTCCCTTTCCCTTTCCCTCTCCCTTTCCCTTTCCTTTTCCCTCTCCCTTTCACTCTCCCTTTCCCTTTCCTTTTCCCTCTCCCTTTCACTCTCCCTTTTCCTCCCCCCCTTAGTATTTGTAATACAAAGCCCTCTCCCTCCCACCCACCCCCCTTACTCTTTGTAATACAAGTGTACCCTTCACGTGTCAATCCCATGAACTAAACAATGTGGTGTTGTTATCAAAGAGTGATTCAGAGCTTCTGGGAAGGAAGCAATTGGCCTTGACCAAGTGCTTAGCTAGTTCAGCTAAGACCAGTTAAGTTAGAGGTTATCACTCCACAGAGAAGTGATTATATATTTGCAGATGCCAGAGACTGCTGAATCCTGTAGCCTGACATATATGAGGCTGCTGTCCCCAGGTCCAGCCATCAGTGAGGCTGAGCATGCATTTCTAACAGGCACGCCTGCACACACACACAGAGAACAAGACAGATACAACCCTTCTTTACCATTTCAGCACACAGAGATGTTATCATGAGGAATCCTACATGAATGGATGAGAATGGAACTGAGGAAAACCTGAGGCTATTCAGTAATAAATTTGAAGGAGGGGGGGAATGAGAAACACATCACTTCAGTGCCTCCTGGCCAAACAGAGAAAGTATACTGAGAAGCACTTCCAAGCAGCTTGCAGATAAAAATGCAGGAGTTACACTCCACTATGTTTACTTCATGATTCATCATCACAGAATATGCACCTTATAATCTTTCAGACAGAACTTATGAACAATAAGACATTTAATCTCCTTGATTGATTGTGTCATCTGTGGACCACCAATGGAAACAGGGATTTTAATGAATTACAGAGAAAAATAAGTTTTCACTGCCGTGGTATAATAAAACAGACATAATTCTGTATTTACATTGTATCCATTAGGTTATATGAGAATGTATCTTCTTAACATTAAATGAAGTTGATAGAACAGACTTCTCTTTTTATTGGTAAGACTGGTAAGATAAAAAGAAAGCACAGTCTTTTATGCCATAAAGACTTACTTCCTGTTAATATTTTTCAAACAGTTCATTACTCTTTATGATAGTATAATTTGCATAAAACATCGAACATACACACATGAAATACAACCTAAATAATTCCTGTCTCAAAGGAACTGGAATCCAGCTGATAATACAAATGAAAGTAACTGAAACAAATGTGGAATTTAGTTGTAAAATTGAAATACATTAAAATATAACAATATCTGTATAATACACGGAGCTTATTTTTATTTATTTATTTATTTACTTATTTATTTATTTTAGAAATTACCAAAGAGTCAAACCACTTTACTGGCACAATAAAGAACTCTTTTAACACAACCTTATAATATCATATATTTTTACCTCTTCAACAATACTCTGCATTGTTTGTGTAATTATAAAATGATCATTTTTTAATTAAGTTAAAAAAAACCAGTTTCATTCCTACTGTTTGAATATGCAGTAGGATTTTTAATTTTTACATAAATTTTATTCTCTTCATTTTAAATAAAAAATTACTATTTATACATTATTTTATGTAATCTGCCAATGTGGAAGAAATACAGCTTTAAATTTACATTCTGAAAATTCCAGAATACTGATTTTCTATAATATGTTAAAAGGACTGTGCAATGTCATTCACTTTGTTTTATGACAGCTATCTAGAAGGAATTTTTATATTTTTTGATTTGTGACTCTTGAAATTCACTCAAAAGCCACAAATTCCTGTAAACTAAGCTATAAATAATCTTAACTCATAGTCCATGTCTTCTAGATATAAGTCATGATTTCATTATTCAGTTCCAAACTATGCTCTGCATTTCCTCTCCAATGTACTTGTCCACAAATGCATTGTGACAGATATAATTGTACCCCAAACAGATCTGTAATCTTCATTATTTAAAAATGCTAACATGTATGAGGGAAAGAAAAAGAAACTGAGATACAGTAAAAAAAAAAAAAAAAAAAGAAAAGGAAAATAAAAGAAAAGTAGCTTTTGCCTTGCTATCTGTTATCATTTTAGGGCTTGAACCAAAGAAAATGAAAAAAATGTGCCTAAAATGACTTCAGTAGTTTGAGTCAGGTCTCTACAGGAACACTAATACACGTGCACAAAGAAAAAAAAGATAAAAGGAATCTTCTAAAAATGTTCATAGTCATTCAGCCTTTTTGTTTGATAAAATAATTGAAACTAAGATCCAGATAACCATATTAAATTATTATACCAAATTATCTTTACACTTCTGATACCCATGTTATTCTCATTGTCACTGTAAGTATGCTGTGATGGACAATAGACAGCACATAGGTTATTCCAACAAAAGAATTTTAGTTTTGCCACTGGCAAATTCAGTTCTGCTCTTGGTGAACATTCACATGCATGGAAAGCCATCATTAATATTTTCAGTTACTGCATTGCTGCCAAGAAATAAAGAGTCAACCCTATCCTTCAGAAATAGCCTGTGCTGAATTCCCAACAAGGTTAGGCAATGAAGCTTGAATACAGTTGTTTACTCATTTGGTGGCTACTTACTTCACACTGCAAACCTTTTAAGTCTAATATTTGTTTGAATAATAAATGGATTAAATGTGTTATTTAAAAACATTTTTTCCTGTGCTCTAGCTGCTTCTTATACACAGGTAGGTTTTTTTCTAGCCATGCTCTTTATATATTGGTATATAGGTTTTGTCTTGAAGTTCAGACATGAATATCCTAGACAGTACTCATAAACTCAATACGTTGTGTTGGGGTTCTTACCCTTTTTTTAAATAGCCTACTACTGTATTCAGAATGCCAACAAGCTAATAAATACATACAGAAAAGAATAAAAAAAGACCAAATCAAGTGTTGTAAGAACCTCTAGCTGAGCTGTAAATTTCATTTATCCTCTTCTCTAACCAACCACTGTAAGAAAACTGAAATGTAATCGAAAAGTAGTAATAGCATATAGGAACCCATTACAGTCCTGTGGGATCTTTGAAGTGGAAAGTATTCATGAGCAGTCTATAGCTGTGTAGCTCATATTTCAAAAACTTTTTTCATGTTTTTATAATATTACAAGAAAAAAAAAAGGGGGAAATCCTCAGTTTTAGCATGGGGAAAAGGACTGATAAAGCTTCTACATGGACAACCACAGTGAGCAAAGTATTAACAGTGGTTTCTAGATTGTCACTTAGATTAATGTTTTCAAATATTTCTGGTTGATAATTTATTTTCTTTTTCCTTCCTAAGATATATACCTAAATCTCCCTAACAGCTTCACTCTTCACAAGAATGGTTTAACTAACATGGCAGAAAAACTTTTTAAGATTTTCATAAGAAATGAGAAATCATTCTTTCAAAAAATATAGATACAAACTAATATAATGTGGACATTAACTGTCTTTATATGATTCTTCCTGACTCTTCTTTTTTTGTTGTTATTGTTCTGATATTGATTTTTCTTCATACCATATGGATATTGTAATAAAAGATGAACCAATAAAATTTGTTTATTACATGTAGCAGAAAGGAAATGAGAGGTCCTGACTATAGCTTACAAAGGAGATGAGAGGATATTAAATTCTATAGAAAGTTGTAGTTGCTTTCCCACTATTGTTAAATGTGTTGTTAGTTATCATGGGATATTAAATCTTGGTGTCTATCAGCTTTTCACATGAATCCTCTGCACTTTTTAATAGCTTTGAGATTCATCACTGCGTTTTCACATAGCTTTTTGTTGGAATTCACCAGTAACTTTGCTCTCAGATGGAATTTAAAATACACCAACATGATTCTTTACCCCACCCTGAATGGAAGACATTGATTACAGATTTTCTTTCCTTGATTTCACGTTTGCCTAAGAAAGAAGAGAAAACAAATTCTTGCTGGTGATCTAAATTTCATGCATAATTAACCAAATAAGACCCTCTATGGCAGTTAGAATGAATGAAATGATGAATGTACTAGAAAGCAAGTATTTGGAACTATATACAAGGCCTTGAAAAACATAATAATCACCATCATCTTTCTTGACATATGTTCTAGGATGCAAATCCATTTACAGTAAGGAGGACATTGGTCTCAGGAGGATAATGAAGGTATAAGAAATAATGCTCATGGCAGTTTGTGAGTCTGTGGCAGGGTTTACAGGAGCCTTGTTGTAACTGGGAGGCCACAGTCAGGGTTGACCTTTTCCTGAGAGGTCTGCTTTCAGATGAGCCTCTAGCATCTGCATACAGCCATGCAGCATCATGCCCGTGCCTATGGTCATTCCATGCCACATACATTTCTGTAAGACAAGTTTTCTTCTAAATAAAAATAAAAACTACCTAGTAGAAAATAAAATTAAAAAAAAAGACTTCCACAATATTTGTCACATATAATAACACCATGAAAAAGCAATTGCTTTTTTTCTTCACCTGTAATTTAATAAAATAACATAGTTGCTCAAAAGTGCTGAAAAGTAATCAGTAGATTAGACTGTTCTTCAACAACTGCTTTTTTTTCTCCAGTAACTGATTTTAGGCTTGTTTGAAGGAGACTATTTCAGCCTTTCAAGTCCCATTACATCCCTGGCAGGCATATGGTTGGTATGTCTTATGCTATTTACAAAACACATGAGCAGGTTTTCTGGCAATCCTTCATATTTTCTCACCAAACAACAAAAAAGTACAGTAAGAAAACAAGAGAAACCACACTGACAAATTTCCTTTTGTTAGGACTCTATGGTATGTATAGTGATGACATGAGAAATGTGACCATTGTACTGTAGGGATCTAAATGGGGATTTTACTGCTTTGTCTTCTCACTGACATGGAGGGAATTGTATAGAGTACAGACACCTCACCAGTCATATGGCTGGAGAAAAAATTAATTGTATAGAAAAGATGAATAATTCAACTGAGATAAATTTATCTCATATTTTTTTTATCAGCACAGTCTACTTAGTTTTCATCTATGGAAGATAGTGAACAAACCCTGTTTCTTGACTTGTACTGTTCAAGTTTATTTTATAATTAGCGGTAGACACAAGTCCACCCTTGGTATAATTTTTTTCCGTCAGAAAATAAAAGTGCTAGAAGAGGCCAAAAGACAAATGAAGTCAAAAAACTATGCACATGGAGACACATAGCTGTCAAGAGTACACAGGGAATGGCTCATTTCCATCAAACACTGGGGCTTTTAAATTTTTTTTTAACCTTTCCTCAGAGGACAGTCTCCCAGGTTTTTGTCTTACTACTGCTCTTGTCTAAATACTGTTGTGCACATCAGTAAAACTTATGAGAAGTATATAATCTGTGTGTTGGAATTATGTAGTAGGACTGTCCAGATTCATAACACACTCTTATTAACCTAGTTAAATCACACTAATAAACTGTGAAAATATTAATGGAAAGCAAGCTTATTTTTTCCAATATGAAACTAATGCTTAATCAAGAGTGCAGGGAAGAAGCCCTTCATTGATTGGTGCTGAAAAACTGTTGCTGAGAAAACAATTACTCCTCTCAAAAGCAAAGGGTCATTTGATGTAAAGAAGTGATGGGGAACAAATGCAGGGGAAGTAAAAAATGGAATTGGCAAATGGGTCCACTATGTGTAATTGTGTAACGTTGTAAATGACTTTGGTAAAATAATTCACTGAGTTGGAACCAATGAATGACAATGATAAAGGATGATAGCATCTTGCACGCACTTGGTCAGGTCACTGTCACATTTATAAACTCCTGAATGAGGAGACTTCAGGTGCCACAAACTCACAGGCAGAAACTGGGGGAAAAAAATTCTGTGTCATCAAATACAAGAGGGAAATGCTGTTTGCCTTAGGGTAGAGTTGTGAATTGGACAAAGCTCAGGTAAACTTGCTGTCTTCTAATCAATGAGCAAAAAATATATTCACTCTTCCCTGCCACATGGAATTTGCTTTTAAACTTTTAAAATATTTGCTTAAAAAAAAAACAACAAAAAAACCCACAACAAAACCCCCCAGCTTTTAAGAGAATTGTGTTTTCCCATGGCAGGTATGCAGTACATCTGTACAAGATCTTTTACTATCCTGTCTAGTCTATAAAGGTATTTGTTAAAGGGGCAATAATTTCTTAACAGTGGAGTTAAAACCTTACTCACTCTTTACATAGCTCCTTAACTTTAATTTCTTTCTTTAGTTCTGCAGATTATTGGCAGATAATTTACAGGTGAATTAATTTAAAAAGTTAAACCATATGACCATATTCAGAGTTCAGTAGTTCTCCTGTATGGGTTCTATAAATTACAAACCATGCTTCCAGTCTAATTTTGGAGCTTTGCTAACTGATTTAGAGTATAGTATCCCCAGTGGCTATCTAGAAAATGGGACAAAACCCCTATGACCTTGATTTGTTACAATAATCTAAATAAATCCCTAAATTAAAATGAGTGAAACACAATATCAAACTATACAAAAGCATATACAGAAATATATGTTTAATAAGTCTCAAACTGACCTTAATTAGAAAATAAACATAATTTGCTGTATTTTCTGCAGCTCCTCTACCTAACTGAATTTCCTGGCAAGTTCAGCTGCAGGGTATATGCAAAAGACACTAATGTTATAAGGTGATCTTGCTGTTAACTGCATATTCTCTGAAGTCTGTCTCATAAAGCATATACATAAATAACAAGCTGAAAAGAAACAAACACTACAATTACATTTTCATTTTAGCATTTAGATAGCTATTACAGATGGTCACATGACTGCAGTTCAGGCACAAATTTGATTTCCAGAAGAAGTCTGATGATGATTCAATTAACCCTGACAAAGCCACGAGGGATTTTTTTTCCCAATAAATCTAAACAGGTATAGTAGGCAATTATGTTCATACAGGTCTACAATGGGAAAAAGCAGAAAGGTTTGAAGACCACAAGGGTGGTTAATCTTGTGAACACCTTTAAAATATACTTTAAAATTTACTGGTTTTGAGGAACATAGTTTCATCTTTCTCTGTCCAGAAAACTTTTAAAGAATGAAAAAAACAAAAACCAAATGTTTTGTTTGTATTTTAACTAACAAAAAAAAAAACCCAAATATAAATTTGCGACAACCTAATAAATAAGACACTTCTGAAAAATATATTCGGGCTTAGAATGCTTGTGCCTTTTCATTTGGCTCCAACTGAACTTCCCCTTTGTTAAACAATAATCTTTATGGTGAATTCCAATAAAGATGAAAAAAAGAAAGATTCTGAAAAGAATGCATAAATAATTCTGGTTGCCTAGCTGTGGCAATGAATTACTGCTTGTTTTGCCACTGAAGGGTGAATGCAACCCTTTGAGCACATGGGAATTCATTATTCCAGTGACTGAGAAATGATCCACTTAAAGACTCTAATTGGTTCTACAACAGTGATTTCTTTCAAAGCACCATTTCCGGAAGAAACAACAAAAAGAAGACAGCTCTTTCACTAGTACAGGGTCTACAGGGCACATTTGCCTTCCCATGTTTCAGCTTTAAAAAGAAAATGTCAGACATACCCAGGAAAAAGGAACAAAGAACTTCAGTGTTTTAAAAGGTACAGAAATATAGCAGGTCTTCCACTTATTTTTTGAACAGTAAAGCTGAATTTCAATAAATAGTAGTGCATGCTCATGACACTTGAACTTCCAGTAAAAAAGAAAATGCTGTACTGACCACAGTTTCATCTTCTTTCAATTGTGATCATTAGTAGCCAAAAGCTACTAATATTTTACTATGCAAATGATAAGTGAATCAAAATTTTTTACCAGTAAGTGTTATAGAATAGGGGAATTAATATGCCAAATCTGCGGAAGCAAATAGAATACTGTCATTTATTTTTAATTTAATGAATTAGAATATGCAAAAAAGAAACTCAGACACATAGGTAGATACAGACAGTTCTCATTTACATCTCAATAGTCAGGATGAAAAAAATCATGTACTGATGGTTACATTTAAATGCAGAATTTTAAACAAGAGTTTTTCTGGAGGCAAGGTGCAGGTCAGAAACAAATCTGATTGAGGTTAATGGATGGATACCTATTCACTTTGAAGTGAGCTTCAGAACAGGCCCCTACAGAACAACAAATTCACACCCAGGCTGAAATCTGAGGAAAAACTTCCAGTTCTCTGCAGATTTGAGAAGTGATTTAATGCTATTTTTAGAATTAGAATGAGTGATACAAAAAGAGCTAGTGCATTATTTATGCATTACTTTCAATATGTGTCCAGTCCCTAAAGAATATAACAGATATTAAACACTCAGACTGAAAAGAAAACTCTCCAGCCCTGTTATATATACATCCCTAATGCACGTGCCAACACAGTTGTAATATCCCCCAAAGCAACAAGAATAATTTCACAATGCACCTCAGTTTTTCCATTTGTGGCATCAGAGAGTAGTTTGGGTGGGTGACAACAAGAACAGACCATATCACTCACTGACATAAAATCTAAAACTTATATAGTAAGTGGGATAGAAATTTAAATTCTATGCCACACACACTCATGCATGACACGCCAGCCAAGGCCCTACCCCTCTGGTCCAGTTTAGATCACCACAGACCCAGAAAACACTTGTCTGGGACACCTGTCTCTCTCTCGTAAATGCGCCAAGCCCTGGCTGGTGACTCCGTCTTTTGCACAGTGATTCTATCTCAAGTACAAAATCTAAACAGTTTCACAGTCCCACGGATGTGCTACTTCCACCACCCCCTACCCCAAGGGACACCAGTGGGATGGGAGAGAGAATTAGAAAAAAGTAAAACCTGTGAGATGAGATAAAGACAGTTTATTAAAATAGCAGAAGAAAATAATAACAACAATAATAATAATAACAAAAAAAAAGACTATACAAAATAAGTGATGCACAATGCAATTGCTCACCACCCACCAGCCAATGCCCAACCCAGCCCTGACCAGCAATCGCTGCTCCCTGGCTAACTCCCCCCAGTTTATATACTGAGCATGACATGGAAGAATACCCCTTTGGCCAGTTTGGGTCAGCCATCCTGGCTGTGTCCCCTCCCAGCTTCTTGTGCACCTGGCAGAGCATGGGAAGTTGAAAAAGTCCTTGACTAGTGTAAGCACTCCTTAGCAACAACTAGAATGTCAGTGTGTTATCAACATTGTTCTCATACTAAATCCAAAACTATGCCAGCTACTAGGAAGAAAATTAACTCTATCCCAGCCAAAACCAGGAAAATGTTTTAAAAAATATGCCCCTGCAGATATTGCAAATTCCAAATTACAACTGAGTTATGACATTAGGAAAAACTTCTTCACTGAAAGGGTTGTCAGGCTCTGGAATGGGCTGCCCGGGGAAGTGGTCGAGTCCTCATCGCTGGACGTATTTAAAAGAAGGATAGATGAGGTGCTTAGGGACATGGTTTAGTGGAGGGATGGCAGGGTTAGGTTAACGGTTGGACTCGATGATCTTAAAGGTCTTTTCCAACCAAAGCGATTCTATGATTCTATGATGATTTTCCAAGTTACTCGTTTTGTACATTCATACACAACCCCTCCCCAAAAAGTGATTTTTTTTTTTTTTTCCACAGAGGTAGGTATTTAAAACATTTTACCTAACAATCACTAGCTAAAGGTTTTTCCATCCGTTTCCATAGCTGAACATATATTGGAGGAATCTAACTGTACCTGGGTGTTGGACTAGACAAGAATTCCTTATTCTTTATAAATTGCACAGGAGTAAAGAAGCATTAATTACAGTTTTGTTTCCACTGTATTTCTTCATAACACAGGGTATCTTCACATTTGACTAACTCTGATGACTCAATTTAACAACAAGCTTAATCCTTGGCACGTAGCAAGTTTAGAATTTTCTAGACTATGGAAATATGTTTGGTGTTTGAAACAGGAGTCTGAACTCAGGATACCTAGATTTAGTTTCAGATTTTGTTGCATAAATTTAAATAGTCATTTCCAGTGTCTCTCAGTTTCTCTTTAGTGCCCTGATGATAGTGAATGTCCAAAACCTTTAAAGTGGATTTGAGATCACTACAAAATAGAAGCTCTATAGACACTAAATAATGCACTCTTGTTTAATATGCCTAATAAATGTTTCACAATCCTGACATTGGCTCACACTCATCTAGCATTTAATTGGCACACAAAGTAAAATCACAGCAGCAATTCATTACGTGCAACAGTGGCTGATGATGGCACAGTCCCTTTTATTGGAACTAAATTGAAGTAAACAATTTTAAACACACCGTAACTCCCTCCTGGACACTTGATTAGCAGGGAGGCATTAAGTATCATCTGTCCATCAAGAAAACACAGGCAACTGTGCACAATTAAGCTTTCAAGTGAAATCACATCGCAGTGCAAACACATTATGTAGTCATTAGCACACTTACTCCATAGAAATGTAATAAAGCAGCTCTGATTAGCAAGCTTTGATGTATTAAAAATATTCTTTTGGTTTATAAATGTATTAACTTCTTCACGGAGTAATGAGCAATTGTACAAAAAAATCACAGAACAACACATTCAGCTTAGCGTGCCATTGGGAGCAAAGGATGCACATAAAGTGAGTTTCCAAAAAGTGCATAACCTAGTATCTAACTGTTAGTGGCCGTTGTAGACATTTAAGAGACAAGCATTTTTCAAAAGGACTGAGCTCTTAGGGAGATTAATTGAAACTCTTTAATTGGTTTTGCTCCATAAACTTGACAGATGATTTGTGTTTACATTTGCAGAAGATTTTGATTTACAAATTATGTTTTGTGTCTTCCTCTTCAAGGAGTCAGCACATTTTCAGCCTCCATGGAAAAAATCTTCCTGCAGTAAATGAGGTGTGCCAAATATTTACTGAATTATATACAAAATATCTGGCTTTTATCCAACTGTTCCCTAAGTAAAATTCCATTTCCTTAAGAAAAATTCTAAATCCTTCAATTTTATGCAAGCAAGACAGTGGACAAAACAATGGTTGCAGAATTAAGAAAGCACAGCAATCAAGCTCTTCAAATGACACAAGCAGTTAATAAAAAAATCCAGAATATTAGCTGTTGGAATGGCATCTAGAAGAAACTGTCTGAAAAAAGAAAAAGGGAGTATTATGCTACTAAATTTGTTGCATTTATTGGAGGACAAAATGGACCTTTTTCCTTTGTAACAGTTGAAAACAGAATTTGCTAAATTGTGACTGATCCCTGTCACCTAGCTATAATAGCAGGAAAATTTTAAAGGCTATACTCAGAAAGACTATCAAAATCAGTTATAAAGCACATTACATGAAGTAATCATGGAGTAAGACTCTCAGCTTTAAAAACGGTAGATAAACTATGGTATGGTGGCAGGTGTTACTTAGGTGAAAGCTGGAATTCATTTTGCATTACCACAAGTCTCAGAGAAGTCCTATGAGCTTCACAGGTTTACAAGTTTCACTGTCTGAAATTAGGTGCTGTGAGTAACAGTCTTTTTAATCACCAAATCAGTGCAAAATATATTAAATGAACACAATAATTTTTATTTTCTTTAAGGTTGTGTTCAATTATCTACTGTGAAGAACAAATGGCTTCCACTAAGCCATATTGGCTTTTAAGTACTTAAGCTCCAAAGTGATAATTTTCCATTGCTTATTAAATGCATTTGGAAACAATTACAGAAATAAACAATATATTGTAGAGAATCATTACTGAATTTGGTTTGTCTCGACATTGCCATTGTACCACTGCTTCCCACCACTAACATCCTGCCTTGGAAGATCCCACCCTCATGGTCTGCAGACAAACAACACCGTGTACATGCATAAGGGCCAAGGCACAAAAAAGGCAGAAGGCTTCCTAAGGAGACAGCACATATGGCATGAACTGCACATACACAATCGCAATCTGTGCATGAGCATAGGACCCCATCCCCAATAAAAGGAGTGTGTGCGCTCTGGTAAGGGGGGCTCTTTCCCATCTTCCTCTCTCCCCCTTGGACCTCCTGGAACCCGCCTTGACAACGCCAGGCATGCTTGGACTGGACTTAGAGTAGCAGGCAAAGACAATGGAATATCACTGGGCTTGGGGTGGCAGTAGCTGTCTCTCCCCCCCCCCCCCCCCCCCGATGTAAATCCCCTCCCTTTCTATCTCTCTCTTTCTCTCATCCCTCCTTTTTCCCCATTCTTCTCCTTTTGCCCTTCCCCATTTCCCCCCCTCGGTTGCCTCCTCACACGGTTCCCCTCTCCCTCCGCATTGAAAATAAAGCTGTAAGGTTGTGCAACATTTGACTGGATTTAGTGTCTTAATCTTGTCCTTGGGATCATAATGAAACCTCCCCAACACTGGACTGGGACATATATACATGCTGTATAGAAAAGAAATCAGTTTCTGTCCATCACTATTGGCTACAGATGGTTCTTAGGTGATGATATGGTCCATGAACAGGGTCAAAAGTCTTTTCAAGAAAAAATTGTTCATACATATACACTCTGTTGTTCTACTAAGCTTCTCATGCTTATTAGGACCATTAATTATCGCATGTTCTCCTAGAAACTGAAACTTACACAGATATGATTATTTCTGAAGTATACAATCTGTTGATCCCTGTTCTGCAGAGACATTAATTATCAGGACCTGTCACAACAAGTCCAACTGGTGATATAGCTTATGCAGATTTCCTTCACACAGTCTCTGAAGGAAGGAAAATTCCCTGCCTCTTACCTGGTTTGCTATGTTAGTTAACATCACTACAGAAAGAGGGAGCTTAAGTATGAAGCTTTAATTAGAGGCATTTATTTTGTAAACCCAAACATAAAACAAAGAAAAAACCCGAACTTCCTTTTTTGTCCTCTTTCACATACAACAGTGCACCTAAAATTACTGAGGTCATGCAAACAACCAAAGCTGTAAAATCATTTTAAAAGAGAGAATGCAGGTTCTCCTAAGTGAGGAGCAAGGTTTATCTACTGTGTTGACACAGTATATTGGCTGAAGTAATTTACTGTCTTATAGTGCATATACACGGGGGTTTAGGGCTTCTGCTTTTCAAAGACATTAATTACCTTGTTAGAAAACACGTCCAGTCTTTAAAAAATTGCACTGTTGTGCATGGTGTTATTCTCAAAGTGTCAACCTTCTAATCAGTTTAAAGAGACCCCCAAGGGGTTTGGACAAATATGCAATAAATAAATGAAAGGAAAATAAACACACAATTAATAAACAAAACTTGCAGCCTCTCTGCTTCAATATGGCAACATACTTAGTTCTTTGCCTGAAGTATTTCTAGTTACAAATACAAAGATGTTTTTCCTAGATATACATGCAGCACTGTAGCCACTATGCAGTCTCTGCAATAGCACTGGATCTGCAGCTGCCTTATGAATTCATCACTATAAAGCTGTGTATCTTCCATTCTTCTGACACAGGTATTGTTAATGCAGAGGCCAAATCCTGAAATGCGGTTACATATTCCATACTTGAATTTTTTTTAGGGGATTTTCAGTTCTTTCCTGCATAGGTCATCTGTGAACTATGAACTGTGTAGCTTATTTCAGCTGAACTGTAAAGTTAGAAACATGGTTTAAGTTGAAAAGTAATAATGGTGTGATGGATATATAGTAATGAGAAAGAGTAATTGATTATATTAATGCTTACAGCAAGCCAGTATGACTTCTAGTCTACTGTAAAGTCTCATCAAGAGACCTCTGAATATCATGATTTCTATTATTGCTCAGATCAAATTAATTTGCATTTTATTTCCTGCTGAATTCTTGTTTCCCAACTGCTAATTTAAAAAACTGTCTGGCTTTCCCACAGACATACTTAAACTTCTCAAATAGCAGGAATTCCATCAAAACAGTGAGATGGTGAGCAGAAGTAAAGGACTTGAACAACTAGACCTGATTTTGTTCTCATTCCTTGTATCAAGTCATTTCAGAATGTTCTGGTTTGCATATCATTGGAAGTACAGGGTCTACATCTAAAATTTCTGAGGGTGAATTGCAAGTGTGTATGAGACCGCAGAGTGGAAATACATGATTGATATTTTGCTACTGTGTCAGTGTGACCTGAAATACATATGCTACTCTGAGTCGTACTAATGGGGATCAGGCAGGTAGCAGTTGTCTGCCAGAGGTGATCTAGATCTGCAGTAAACTTGAATCTCCTTTATTCAGACTAAAAAGAGTGGTTTGTATGTTTTTTGAAAAAGAAAAAGCCCTGTTGGGCTTAAAGTCCTTTAATTGAATTAGAAAGACATACTATCAAATTTAACAGATAGCTTCACTCAGTTGTAGAAATTAGGACAAGATTTTGAAAACAACAATGATGACTACAATAATGGCATATTTTTATTATAAATAATAATAATTCTATATAATTTTCAAATATTTTCATAGAATTTCATGGTCTTTTCCCTTTCAAACTGCCAGTTTCAAGTTTTATTGCATTAAGAAGTCAAAGATAATGGTAAAATTCAGCAACTTATTACTTTTATAAGCACTATCCACAGTGTAAGTTTACCTTAAACAAAATTAATAAAGATTTTTCTAATCTTGTTGAAGTGTTCTAAAGTACTTTTTAAAAGGCAAATAAAAGAAGCCCATTATCAAAACCAGAAGAAAAGTCAGTGCAAAGTTTTACATGAAC
This sequence comes from Butorides virescens, assembly GCA_017310255.1. Classification (NCBI taxonomy): domain Eukaryota; kingdom Metazoa; phylum Chordata; class Aves; order Pelecaniformes; family Ardeidae; genus Butorides; species Butorides virescens. The sequence continues at coordinate 40,924 of JADKXX010008205.1, forward strand.
GCAGCTAATATCTGATTGATCTTGTTCAGCAATGATGCATCAACTGAAAAAAGAAAATTGGAATATTTGGAACTGTGATACCTATTGCTGTGTTCAGACTAACACAGAAATAGATTTTTTTTTTTTAACCCCCATTGGCAACTGTGCCACCATGTCACTGCAGATCAACCATGCTGGGATTTAGTTTCATGTCCCTAAGATAAATTTCATCTCTTATATGACAAAGCAGTAAAAAAGAGAAATCAGATGGCAGAATATCTGACCTACATGGCAAGCAGGCTAACTAAACTCCAATCAAGTCTTTACTAAAACTGAATGCCAAGACCTATATTAGCTCTGCTCACCCTTGTAGAATTTCTGGTAGCTTGCAGCTGGAACTATGGGACCAAAAAATTTATATTTTAAAGTGCTGATAATCCCCAAAGGTGTTAATAATGTGTGTATTTTTACAAGTTCTAGAAAAAAAATATTTTCTGTGTATTTATCACTATTGCTTATCTTGCAGTCAAGGTAATCCTTTGGTATTCAGAGGTAGAATAATATTTCACAGTTAAAGCACTTGATAGCTCACATCACGGAGATCTGCAAAGTGTTTCTTTGTTCTTTCATTTAAATAGATAATTTTGTAATGCTTTCTAAAGTGATAAATGCTCAATGGAGAAAAAATCTTTCTTACTGAGGTCAGACTATAGCGTGTGAGGGAAAGTATTATTCACTTTAATAGAGAAGGTTAGGAAATGGATATTTTTCATTTTGTCAAGAATAGTTTGAAAATGCCCACCAATGATAGAAGTTCCAGAAATGAAGGGAAAAAACCAAACATATGCAATATTATTCAGACATTTTTGAAATTTTTTTCTATGTCTTATTGCTGTCATTTGGGAATGCAGCAGGACATACATTAAGGAAACTGAGACATGCAGAAGTCAGATTTTTTTTTCTATCTTGGAGAGAGTGGAGTTAGTCACTGCTTTAGAGATTAATCCAGGAACTTGTGTGACAGCATTATCTGTCTTGTTCACTATTCAAGCTGAAAATCACACAGCAATTGAAGAAGAGGCATCACCATGCTAAAACATTGCAGAAATAATTTTGGTTTTTAAAACAAAAAACTGGAAAAATTCACAGATGTTTATAGATATGTACACATATATGCCAAAGTAAAGAGTATTTTAGAGTCTGTATACATTAAAGTAGCCTATATTAGGCTTAATTTCTTTAAGTTGTCACTTTTTTTTCTGGTTTTTGATCCTCTACTATGGTGGGATGACAAAGACTAGCAGCTAAACACCCACCCGGTTTCTTGATCACTCCCCTTTCCCACAGGATGGGGAAAAAAATAGAAAGAAAGACAACTCATGGATTACGAGGACAGTTTAAAAGGGAAAGGAAAAGCTGCTTGCACAAGCAAAGCAAAAAGAACTTATTCACTACTTCCCATTAGGAGGCAGATGACCATCTACTTCCTGGAAAGCAGGATCTCAGCACACAGTTGCCTGAGAAGACAAACACCATAACCATCCCATTCTTCCTCCTTTCCCTGAGCTTTTATTGCTGAGCACCATGTCATATGGTATGGAGTATCATTTGGTCAGTTCAGGTCATCCATCCTGACTGTGTTCCCTTCCAACTTCCCTTCCCTGTAACTGGAGAAGAGGAATATCATATCCATTTTAAAAAGGGTCAAAAGGAGGACCCTGAGAACTACCAACCAGTCAGCCTCACCTCGGTGTCTAGTGAAGCCTAGTGGCCTTCAACAATGTAGTAGCTGTATGAGTGGACAAGGGAAGGGCAACGGATGTCATCTACCTGGACTTCCGTAAGGCCTTTGATATGATCCCACAAAACATTCTTACCTCTAAATTGGTGAGATATGGATTTGATGGATGGACTGTTAGGTGGATAAGGAATTGGCTGAATGGCTGCATCCAGAGACTTACAGGTTAGTGTCCAAGTGAAAAACAGTGACAAGCGGTGTCCCTCAGGGGTCCGTTCTGGGACTCATACTATTTAATATCTTTATTAACGACATAGTGGTATTGAGCACACCCTCAGCAAGTTTGCGGATGACACCAAGCTGTGTGGTGCAGTAGATACACCTGAGGGAAGGAATGTCATCCAGAAGGACCTGGACAGGCTGGAAGAATGGCCTCATGAGAACTTCATGAAGTTCAACAGGCCAAGTACAGGTCCTGCACGTGGGCAGGGAAAATCCCCAATGTCAGTCCAGACTAGGGGATGAATGGATTGAGAGCAGTCCTGCAGAGAAGGACATGGCAGCACTGGTAGGTGGCAAACTGAACATGAGCTGTCAATATGTGCTTGCACCCCAGAAAGCCAGTCATATCCTGGGCTGCGTCAAAAGAAGCGTGGGCAGCAGGTCAAGGAAGATGATTCTCCCCTCTACTCTGCTCTCGTGAAATCCCACCTGGAGTGCTGCATCTAGTTCTGGGGTCCCCAGGACAAGACAGACAAGACAGTCATGAACCTGTTACAGCAAGTCCAGAGGAGGGCCACAAAAATGGTCAGAGGGATGGAACTCCTCTTCTATGAAGAAAGGCTGAGAGAGTTGGGCCTGGAGAAGAGAAGGCTCTGGGGAGACTTTATTACAGCATTTTGATATATAAAAGGGACTTTTAAGAAAGACAGAGAATGACTTTTTGCCTGTAGTGACAGAACAAGGGGAAATGGTTTTAAACTTAAAGGGTAGATTTAGACTGGGTATGAGGAAGAAATGTTTTACAATGAGGGTGGTAAGACACAGGAACAGGTCACTCCAAGAAGCTGTGGATGCCCCATACCTGGAAGTGTTCAAGGTCAAGTTGGACAGGACTTTGAGCAACCTGGTCTAGTGAAAGATGTCTCTGCCCATGACAGGGGAAGTTGAACTAGATGATCTCTGAAGGTCCATTCCAAGCCAAACTGTTCTATGATTCTGTGATTCTATTAATGTATGAACTTCTTGACTACCTGTGGCTGACTTGCTGGGGTGTCAAAGTGAGAAACAGAGAAGGCCTTGATGCTGTGAAAGCACTGCTCAACAATAGACAAAACACTCATGTTACCAACACTGCTTTAGCCACAACTGCAAAACACAGCACCGCAGGGACTTCTGTGAAGGAAGTTAATTCCATTCCAGCCAGACCCAGTACACAGACATCTAGATCTGCAGGCAGAAAAGACCTTAAAAGCACAAGTAGGAAGTTATATGATTGTTAATATGATTTTTTTTCATATTCTATTTAAAAGAAAGAACTCTCACTAATATATATATATGAAATTAGAAACATCAGGTATTTATAGCAAAGCTAAAAGTCCAGAATTCTGGTGGCAGCCTATTTCATAAAACAAAATGTAAGAAAAAAACCAAAACAAGCCCAACATACAGCAATGGAACAAACCCTCCCTCCCTGAAAAATGAATAAGCTACTATGGTCTTTGTAAATTCACTAAGGTTAGAACATCATCTCTGGAGTTGCAAAACACAAAGTTTTCAACAGATTTCTATTAAAATTAAGGAATACACATCATAATATTACCATATGTTGCCTAGAGGAGTGGGAGTGGGTAAATTGTTTGGTTTATATTTTTTCCTTTTTGGCAAGTGGGAATAAGATTTTTTATGTCTGCATAAAATATAAATGAACTGTAACATTCTTATAAATAACAGAATTCTCAGAGGACTCTCAACAAATTGCCTACAAAATGCAATTCTTAGAAACCGGTAGATTAGTAATATATGCCTAGATCCTATGGGTTTTTCTGTTGGGTAGTTAATTTAAAACTTTTGTCCTGCCAAGAATAAAAAAAAAAAAAAAGAAAAAGAAAAAAAAGAAAGAAAAAAAAAGTGCCTAGTATATCTCTCTTGCTCCTGGAAAATAGCTCTGCAAAATTTGGAAACAACCTGATGAGAAAAACACTTGCCTTGAATAGGGACATCATATAATCAACATTGCATTAATGCAAGTGAGAAATACAATAATTGCATTACAAGATTTGGCCAAATGTGGTATTTATCAAGCAGAGCATGTTACCAAAAAAAAAAAAAAAATTGGGAGGAACACATTTATGGTAGCAAAGTTTTTGTTCAGAGGGTAAGGAAGGGAAGAAGGAAGGAGGGAAGCCAGCTAAGGAGATATTGCTTGAAAGTCCCTTACAGCAGCCCTGAAGAAGTTAGATAAGGAGGGGGAGAGGAAGAAAAACATTTAATGTCTATAAAAATAACAATTATGTACTTCTCTCCTCTCTAGTCTCCCCAACAGAAGGAAAAAAAAGGCAATAAGAAGAAATAGCTGATTAAGTGGGAGTATCACTTTACACACAATTGTACATAAATATGTCAAGAACCATGGACCAAAAAAACCAATTATGATTAATTACACTGTAAGGCATATAATTTCAAAAGACCTTCAACATTAGTCATGTTCTAGTCTGTGTTGTTTTGAAATTATTTCAGCAGATGTGTACTTACAACAGAAGTTGAATGATTTTTTGAAATCTCTATGCACAGTTAATTCTACAATGATGATGTGAATATAATATATTGTTAATTTACATCAACATTTTTCTTTTGCAGTTAGACAGGCAGGAAAACATTGTGCACTAGGAAATGAAGCCAGTAAAAGAAAGTTTTATCTGGTAATTAAGAATCCATATTTTTCGTGCTTAATAATCATATTTTTGCTGCTGTTTTACCACCAAAATTAATCCCACATTGATGCAAGGTTTTTAAAAGGGACATCTCACAAGATACCCTTTTTCAGAGTCATTCTAATACAAAATAGAACAGGGTTGGTAGATCACATATCTGTAAAGAAAAGTGAAATAATGTGACTCTTACTTATGTCGTCTGCAGTACTTTGGACACTGATCACTATAAACAACACCTGACCTCCCAAAAAAGTAACAGCCACAATTTTATCACTTTATTTGCTGTACATGTACATTTTAGAAAAAGGAAAAATCTGCACAAACATTCTCAGTTCATTCAAAAGATGCTTTTCTACAGATTTTTAAAGTTAATAACTTGTTTGTCATAATTTCCTTATTAATGCAGAGGTAAAAAATTATTGCTTCAGTTGGCAAAAATAATTAGTCCTGAGTGTTCCTTCTGAAGGCAATATTTCCATACCAAAATTAAGTCCAATAGAGTATGTGTTGCATTTGAAATGGAAAACATCAGATTCAAATCTCCATTTTGCCCTTTTCTCCTTTATGCAACACATGAACCAGCTGGCTTTGTAAAGAACTAATTGCAAGACTGATGAATCAAAATGCCACTGTTTTAGAAAAAAATAGTGGCTGACATGTGACTATGATATGCCATAGCATATAGGATATCAAAAGAAGGATGGAAGCTCAACAGAAAAATTCACCTGACTCACAACCTGCTTTTTGCCCATGTATACATAGGTCTCAGAAAGATCGTGACCTGAAGGAGGCTGAGTAAACTGCTTTGCACATGCCTAGCTTTTTTCTGAGGGCAACAAGGAAGCATTTAAGGAATTGTATTTTTATACACAACTATGCAGAACAGACTCAATTCATCCAGGAAATACAAGATCTTCCTGACATCACGTGGCAGGTCCTTCAACAGGAAAGAGATTAACACTGCCGTGTAACACAGCTATGTCTTGGGTACCTGCTCACAAAATTAAGTCCGCAGAAATGGATTTAAACATTACTCTGCAGAAAGAAACATTGCTTACACATTTGTTACACATTAAAAAAGCTGATTGGACTACTGCTAAATTGATGTGGTCACCAAAGTGCGTTCCTGCCTGCCCAAAAGATAGAGAAGGGTTTCTTTTTTAGTCTAGAGGCTTCACCATACTAAGTGCTACTGCTTGTGAGGTTTACCTGGGGCCAGCAGGACACAAGCCCGTCTATAGCCGCAGTGTACTGCAGGGTTGGACCAATCCTGGCACATGACTGCTGCCTCAGGACCAAGTTTCCTCCCCTCTTTAGCCCAAGCATCTTCATCCTCCTTGGTTGCACAGTCTTTATATTGATGCTTAAATGAATTGTCACATAGGAGGCCTGATTAGAAAGGCAACTCACCTTGGTCTCCATAATTTACGGACTGCTTTGCCAAAGGATCATAAACATATATCTTTGTATTATGCTCATCCCCAGTGAATCTGAGGGCTGTACTGTGCTGTTTGTGCTCCTTTGGAATATTAGGCCATTGCTACCCATGCATCCATTATTAAAAAACAATTCCTATTTCTTTCTGTGCACTCAATCAGGAGTTAATCTCTACTATGAAAGTCAAGGTGTAAGACTTTGAAATGCTCCTTTTGAGGACTGGGTCCTGCTTTTCATGGGCGACCCTGTAGGTTTTTATATTTAAATAGAAGAAACAGTTATTCTTGACAATAGTGTAAAATGAAGATGTCCCTTTGATTCACAAATCAGTAAATTTAGAAATATGATAAATTCCATTCTCAACTGATCTTACACTTCTAGTGAAGTAAAAGGAAGAAACCACAAGACATCAGACATATCTGTACTAACTAACAATAAGTTTTATAATTTTACAGTGTTGCAAATTCAGCAGTGCTTGTGTAAACAAAGGCAAGCTTTGTTATTGAACTTGTTCCTGGATTAAAAATTTTGACAGAAGAACAATAGAGTAGCTAAATAAAGAAAATAGAGTAGCTAATCTATTTCTTCTTCCGTTGAATTGCAAGAAAGAACATCAGCAAGCAGATTAACAGATATTGTTTTAATAATACCATAGAATTAACTGGGCAACACAGAAATAGACATATTCATAAATATGCTCATCACAGAGTTAGTTAAATATCATCTGATATATCAGATAGAGCATTCACAATTTTATAACAAATGCTACAAAATCTGAAAATGTTGATAATTCCTACAAGTTGAATAAAATTGGCTTATGAACAATTTAGCCAAACTGGGAATAAATCTTAAATAAGTATTCAATATTCATCTGAACCTAAAAGAAAAACACGACCTGCTGTGCAAACTGGAAGGATAAAAATATGAAAGCTTCATTTATTCTTAGGTAAAACCACAACTGGGCAGATGTTTGAAGCAAATGGATAACTCACTGTATTTTTACTGCTAAAGAAGTATTGAGTAAGGCCAGCATGAAAGAAAACCAAAAATTGAAATCAGGGAAGATATCCTAATTCTGGGTTCTAAGTATATTTAAGTATGAACTTCAATAATATATCATTATGTACCTACCTGCCTTACTAATTAGCACCATAAATCTGGCTTACAAGAGTAATAAACCAAATGCAAGGTGCCAAATGCTGCTGGCCTTATTCCGGCAAGAAATCATGTTAACTTCACTGGGAATTACTTAAAGAAATCAGATGGAATTCATAACCTAAAGTTAGTTTTGAACATCCAAGGAGTAACCCAGTTATTATATGACACTGTAATTGCAGCACTAGATACCAGAAAATACTAGAATATAAGCAAAGATAAAGTCTTATACTGTCAAAAAAAGTGCAGAATATATCTACAAAATTTGAAGATGGAGAACTGTAAACAGGAAATGTGGGAGGTGGGATTTCTTTACTGTAAAGACAGAAGAGGCTCTGATTTTATATGACATATGTCAGTAGCATAAAAATGCTCAAATAAAACAATTATCATATATGAAATGTCACTCCGCTCCAGGCATACTCTGTGAAAGGACTCATTCACATGTGCTAGGAGTGAGTATCTACTTATGGCAAGCTTCAGCTTAAAATATTTTCAAATTATTTGAATAACAAAAAAAAAGTATTTTATGTCTCTCAAAAATCTGTCTTGAAAAATGTCTTGTGGCCAAACAAAGTAGTTAAACAGTAGAAAAAGAAAACAGTTACAAAATAATAAAGCTAAATATCTGAATAAACGAACTCTAGCTTATGAGAAAGGCTGGAAGAAATTATATAGCTGATAACCTCATTAAAAATATGACTATAGTTATAAAGAGTATAACATAATGTCTAGAAGTGTCTAAAACCCAAAATAATCCTCCAAATTTCAATATATACTCAGTGAGCCACTAACTGGTTGAACTTCACCTACTGCATTAAATCAGCTATGAACTTCACAGCACTCTATAAAAATATGCAAAATCTAATTTCTTTTAGCAAAAAATGCTCTCTGTCAAACAATGACCCTTCTAATCACTATGTTGGTGTTTAGATTCCATACACCATGCGCTCACAAACTTACACCGCCAGTAATGGTAACGTGGTAAATTGAAGAGAATGTTGGGGTCCATTTATCTTTTTCCTATATTAAGTTGCTCCCTTCGGTCATGTTGTGGTTTAACCTCAGCTGGCAACTAAGCACCACACAGTCATGTGCTCACTCCCCTCACAGTGGGATGGGGAGGAGAATTGGAAGGATAAAAGTGAGAAAAGTCATGGGTGGAGATAAGAACAGTTTAATAGGTAAAGCAAGAGCTGTGTGTGCAAGCAAAACAAAACAAGGAATTCACTCTCTACTTCCCATTAGCAGGCAGGTGTTCAGCCACTTCGAGGAAAGCAGGGTTCCATCATGCAGTTACTTGGGAAGACAAACGCCATCACTCTGAACGTCCCCCCCCCTTCCTTCTTCTTCCCTAGCTTTATATGCTGAGCATGACATCATATGGTCTGGAATACGCCTTTAGCCGATTTGGGTCATCAGTCCCGGCTGTGCCCCCTCCCAGCATCTTTGGCACCTGGCAGAGCATGGCAAACTAAAAAAGTCCTTGACTAGTGTAAACATTACTTAGCAACAACTAAAATGTCAGTGTGTTATCAACATTCTTTTAGTACTAAATCCATACTAAAAACTTGTCTCAACATTGGTGGCAGGCAAGTTTAACTACCGAAGCCTAATCAACACAACAACTGAGCAGGACAGTTTAATCACCAAGGCAGACACGTCCGCGCCCAGGCCCAGGGTCGATTGACAATGGGGAGGGGGCTCGGACACTCTGGGATTTTTAAGCACCATCTAGTGACAGTACTGGATATGCATCCCACTGCCAAGGGGGAGGCCTGGGTATGCAAAACAGTTATTCACTATGCAAGAGGACAACCCTGTAAAAAGGGGAAACCAGCGGAGACCAGGAGAAGCATCTGGGAACATCTACCCTCCACCAGATTTGAAGATACATCAGGCACACCGGCCGCTCAGACTGCTCAGGCCACATGGACAGCATGTAGACCCGTGGTGGTAGCTATCGCAACACTTCCGTGCTGTTTGTTTCTCCCCTTCTCTTTCCCTTTCTCACTTTTCCTCTCTTTCCCTGCTTTTCTCTCACGTATTTGTTGTTGGCCAAATAAAGTGACTTGGCACTTGACTCCTTTTTGAGTCTTAATTCTGTTCCCAAGAATGTAAAAGGGACCTAGTCATTATAAAACATTGGAGTTAATCAGAAGTTAAGCCCAGCCGCCCCCAACCTCCCAGAATTACCTGAGGTTGGTTGGAAAGCAAGGGGGTTTGACCTCTGCCAAATTGTTCAACCCAACAGTGGATTGTGACACATGCCAACTACTAGGAAGAAAATAGACTCTATCCCAGCCGAAACCAGGACAGGACATCACAGTGAAAATAGTTTTTGCTGCTACTGAAAATTAATGTATCTAATTGACAATTCCACAGGTTGTATAATTTGTTACAGTCACTTCCTATTGTATAAAATTTTAAATATATTAAGATATTATTTCTGCAGATAATTGTAAAGCAAAAATCCATTCTGACATCTAAAAGGATATCAAAGAACCTTAAATCCAAAGCAATAAAAAAATCAAGAGGTTTGTTGGGGTTTTTTTTAATTTAAGTGTTAGTTGTTCTTACTATAATTTATGACAAGATAGGTGAAATCATTATTTTATTAGTGAATCTTATTGGGACAAGTGTATATAGAGATTTGAAGAATGTCAAAGCTGCGTAAATATTTTGTATATGCAATTCCAACTAATTTTCCTAGGGACTATGTATTTGCTCGTGCCATTGTGAGGCCTCTTGCTATCATCTTTGAAAAGTTGTGGTGACTATGGGAGATTCTGTATGACTTGAAGTTTTCAAAGGCAAAAGTGACAATCTGAGGAACTGCAAGTCAGTCAGACTCACCACCTGCAGCAGATGACATAAAAGGAGAGGCTGAGGGAACTGACTTTTTTTGACCTTGAGTTACGACTAAGAGAGATCTTAATGTTTCTTCAGCTACCAAATGGGAAGGTATAGAGAAGATGGAGATAGATTCCTCCTGGAAGTGCACAGTGGTGGGACAAGGGGCAATGGACACAGGCTGGAACACTGGAAATTCATATTAGAAAGTTTATATATAAAAGTTCATAGTAAGATCGATCAAACACAGGAACAGTTTGCTAGGGAAAGTTATGGAAACTTTGTCCTTGGAGATACTTCAAACTTGACGGGAAAGGTCCTGAGCTACCTGACCTAAATTGTCTCTGCTTTTAGTGGCAGTTTGGGCTAGAAAACCAGCAGAGGTCCTTCCAACTTGAGTTATCATAGGCTGAACCTAGTCTATAACAAACTGGTTTTCAGTTCTATTAACGTAATTGGATATCTGGTGAAGAGCATTTCTGCATTTAATCAGTTTAATTCTGTTTTAAAAGGTTAAATGTACACAATGGAACATTTAGACATTTTTCTAGAAAAGATCTGTCTGTGACATTTTAGAAATCTAGAACATTTTCTTTATATTTATTGAATGACAGCTATCAGTGAAACAGGTACCCGCAGCTGAAATACACTTAAGGTGTCCTCCCAGATTGAATCATTATATAGTTGTGGCAAAATATCTTTAGAGAAAGACACATTTCATCAATGGTGTTCTGTAATTTATTGGTATAGATAAAGCAGTCATGAGCACCACAGGAATGAGCCAAAACTTACTGAAACTCAGACTCTTTCCGACTTTATTAATATCAGTTGATCTGTTAAGTCTTAAAACTATAACATATTCAAAATCTTGAATACCTTGAGTTTGGTGGTTTATATGATTCAATGTAGAACGCAACCTAGGGGTTAGCAAATGCAGCCAATGAATGTCATAAAACATTTATGGCTAAATATGCTATTGATCTTTTTCCTAAAAAGCATAATTAATTGCAACTGATTGATGCATTGCAAATCAATGCATAGGCAGATATTGTTAAATGAAGAAAAAAAGAACAATGATTTAAAGACTGTTAATTAATTGGAACAAAAAGGCAAAAGCCCTTGAAACCATAAACTACCTTTGTTCATAATATCTATTATCTCTGTAATGCATTTCTTATTCAAGAAGAGAAAATTAGGTTCTTGAAACTATTTTGTTCCCTGTACATTCCTGTACATGTGTAGGTAGATTGATTTAACTGGTTCTTAGCCTGAATATCTGGATTGCTGAAAGGTTATGACTACAGACCAAGATTAACTGTGGACCTTTTATTTCTGTAACACTCTTGATCCAGCAATCAGTCATCAATCCCTTGTCTATCAAGGAGAAAAAAAAATATATGAATTTTCTTGAATTTAGACCAGGCCTAGATAAGCAAGCAATTAAAGATCCTATTTGAACAGAGCTAACAACTAAATTTCTTTCCTCTGGATGTTTATCTCCAGTGGAATATACAGGAAACCAATAAATAAATGTACTATTTAACAGTGGGGACACTACATTTTGAGAGAAAGAGTTATAGAGTATGTGTTCATTTTTCTTAAGGCTTGTAAGTAAAGAAGATAGTCAAGGAAGCCTTGAGATCATCAAGCAAGTCTCTACTTGAATTGTTACTGTCCCTTGATCTTTTGCGATCCAGGCTTTTCCTGATCATATTGTCTTTTGTTAATAACCCTTAAATGTCTGCAGATTATATTTTTAATCCTGTTCTTTTCTCACTTTGCTTTCCATAAATCCCCCATTAGATTAAACCAATGGAATTATGCAATAAACTACTGAATAACCTTTTCTACACTATTCACAAACTCTTACAGAAAAGATCTGTTTCTGTCAGATCCAGTATCTCTCTGAAGTTAGGTAGGAGGAGTCTACATTTATATTACTGCCATTAAAAGACAGTGGGGGGGTTAAAAAAAGAGTATAAGGAGAACAAGATAAAAGCAAGAACAAAGGAATATGTTTTATGGCAGATAGCACACTGTTTTGGTATTTTAAGAAGCTAGCCTGGAGGTCTTATTTCAATGAAGCAACTATAGTGCAATTCCCAGCAATATCTTTTAGGTCAGATATTCCAGGCAAAGAAAATAGGACAGGCTTTGCAGATCACAATGTGTAGGCAGGACAGTTGATTCTGAGTGACTTCTCCTGCAGAGAAGAAAACCCAAAGAAAATAAAATCCCACAACTTGGTATAGGTTAGCGTAAAGTGACTCTAGTGAATATAAATGACACTTTTGCATTATTATTTCAAAGCACACATAAAATTCCACTCCAGGAAGAATACTGTAGAAGTCCTGGTGCATGCAAACAGTAGCTGTCTCTGATTGCTTGCACTGAGCATTGAGTTAGAGGAGTACAAGCTGAGGAATGAAAACAACTCACTGGAAAAATGAAAGCTACTACTCCTGGTAGTTTAATTGTACTATGTTTGCTTCGGAAACTAAAATATCTCTTTCCTGCAGCACAGTCACTTAAGATATCTAAATTGCTGACAGAATAGCTCAGACATTACAGTCTGCAGGTTTGGTATCTAAAGTAATAATCTAGAAAGGTCTGTCTAAGGTTTAATTGATTATTCTGACTCATCAGTATAATGCAGTCTGACTGCTTCAGCACAAAGGACAAAACAATATAAACACCAGTGCTGAAGATGAGAGGTGGTTAAAAGCAGTGATATAAAAGATCACTAACTTCCTAACTGATCTGATGAGGAGGAAAGGAATGTCAGCTCACTGATTTATGATGGAATTTAATGATCCAATTATATCCCCAGGATGCCCCTGTTCCCTTAACACCTTATCCATGCTTCTTCTGCATATGAAATTAACAGAGTGATATAAAATTATGCATATTTTGCTGATCATTGTAATGTAAAAGTTTTTTTCCAATAGTGCACAAATTTGGGTCCCTGCCAAGCCTTTATAATTAACATTTTGTTGTTTGCCCAATTTTGAGGGCTTACATGGGTACAGATCTTCTGTAGTAGCCCTTTCATCCATTATGCACACTTGAAAAAAATATAATTTAGAGTTGGAAAATGTTATACTTGAAAGCTGACTATTGACAAAAGGGAAAACAATCGTAGATAGAAATTAAGAATTTACTGTTTGTTCAAGTAATGTTTTAACAGTCAAATTAAATTGAAAGTCCCTCCGTGACTTAAGGTTTCAGCCTACCTCAAACAGTATGGATGGAGTGACACAGATTGTGAAAAGCCATCAGCATCCTGAAGCCTTTGCTACAAGGATATTCATGGTAGGGTTCCTTTCCTTTTCAGTCTTGAGTGGGCTTGGAGTTATTTTGGTACAAGTCTTTATCTCAGTCCGCTTCCTTCTCTCAGTCTGCTTCCTGGCACCCACCTGAAGTTTGAAAGTTGTACATTGGCCTCCCCAGGCTCAACTAGTATCAGCTGTGACAATCAATGCAGTGACTTAATGATTTTATCAGGATGGTCATACATGTATATTCATATATTCATAGAGAAAAAATGTGTCAGGTAATAAGCACTTTATCACTAGAAAATTATTACAGCAAGCAAAAACCAAGAGAGGTCAAGGTATGTCCCAAAATCCTGAGGCTGTCAGGTTAGTACAAAGATTAGTGATTTACTAGTAATAGCAAAAGTCATATTTACTGTGCTGCAAAGAAAACATATTAAATTCATACTCCTTTTTGTAATTTTTTAATGCAAAATCATGAACAGGAAAAAAAAAATGTTGTAAGTTATTTATCTAGTCCATAAGATACTTATAGAGATTCATTATTCATATATGTTGGACAGGATATAAATGAAGAGTTAAAATGGCTGTGTTTAAAATGTCTCAGATTACAAGTGGCTGACAGCCATATGTTTTAAAACTATAGGGTGAACAGAGGGATTAGATTTTGTATGTGAACAAGTGTTCAGAATTTAATGATTAAATTAAGTCAGAATTTACAGTTGATGTAAAGATATCATGAAGTTATACATTGTTTGAGAGGGGAAGTCAAAGCAGTTTTTCTGGATTTTAACAAGGCTTTTAATACAATCCTGCACAGCATCCTCTGGACAAGTTGTCCAACTGTGGGATGAGCAGGTTCACAGTGCACTGGGTTAAGAACTGGCTGAACAGTAGGTCTCAAAGGGTTGTAGTGAATGGGGCTACATCTGACTGGTAACTGGTCATCAGAAGTGTTCCTCAATTCTGTGATGAATTCTGCTCAGTATGTCTACCAATGATCTGGATGCAGGAGTTGAATGCACCATTATTAAGTTTGCTGATGATACCAAACTGGGAGGTGCTGTTGACTCTTGAGGGATAAGAGGCCTTGCAGAGGGATCTGGAGAGACTGGAGTGTTAGGAATGATTAATGGGAAGAAATTTAACAAGTACAAATGTAGCATTCTGCACCTAGGATAGAGTAACACAGGGCACAAGTATAAATTGGGAGAGGAGTGGCTGGAGAGCAGCCCTGAAGAGAGGGATCTGGGGCTGCTGGTTGGCAGCAGGCTCTATATGAGTCAGCAGTGTGCCCTGGCAGCCAAGAGGGCAAACTGCATGGGGGAGTGCATCAAACACAGCACAATCAGCCGGTCAAGAGATGTGATTATCCTGCTGTGCTTAGCATTGGTGTGGTCTCACCTTGAGTATTGCGTGCCATAGGTCCTTGAATGTATCCAGAGGAGGGCAACAAAGATGGTGAAAGGGTTGGAAGACATATGTTATGAGGAGGGGTTAACGACTGTCTATTTTGGACAAAAAGAGGCTGAGGGGTGACCTCATTGCTCTCCACAGTTTTCTGAGGAGGGGAGGTAGAGAGGGAGGTGCTCTCTTCTGCCTGGAATCCAGTGATAGGCATGGTTCAAAGCTGCACCAGGGGAGGTTTAGACTGGATATTAGGATCTTTACCAAGAGGGTGGTAAAACATTGTCCCAAGCTTGTCACTGTTTAAGAGGTGTTTGCACAATGCCCTTAATAACAGGCTTTAACTTTTTGTGGTCAGGCAGTTGGACTAAATGATTGTTGTACATCCCTTCCAGCTGAAATTATTCTATTCTGTTGTGTTCTGTTCTATTCTATTCTACTGTATTACATTATTTTGTATGAGGAACCCTATTTCCATGCATTTGAAAACTGAAAAGTGAAGACTTAAATAAAGTATAAGGAAAAAAAAGTATGGAGTACCTATGTTGAAGGGAGGCAAGATGTGGTTTTACTAGGTGTGGGAGGCAAGGTTTTGGTAATGGGAAGTTGTAGGGGACTTCTGTGAGAAGAGGCCAGAAGCTGCCCCATGCCAGACATAGCTTGTCCCAGACATCTTCACAATAGCTCCACTACACCACATCTAAGCCCATCAGGCACGCTGGTAACACCTTAGGGAAATCATATTTAAGAATGGACAAAAGTGGTCATGAACCTGGTCTTCCCTTACAGTGGGAGAGGCTTTACCCCTCAAGTCCCTAGCTTGTAGTCCATCGACTCGGGAGGGGTGAGGGGAAAGATCACCTGTGAAGACTGAGGCAAAAAGTTGTTGAGTACCTCATCTCTCTCATCTGTTGATATTAGGTCACCATTCTTGTTTATCACAGGGGGTATGCTTTCTTTAAGCTTCCTTTTCTGGTTGACATACCTGTAGAAGCCCTTCTTGTTATTCTTTGCATGTGTTGACAAGCTTACCTCCAGTCACACCTTGGCCCTATGGACCCCATCCCTACACAACCGGGCAGCATCCCTATACTCTTCCCAGGATACCTGTCCCTGCTGGTCTCTTCCCTTCCTTGCATGATTTCTTCATCTCAAGCCGTGAGCTTTTTTAATCTTATTTTCTGCCCTGTCCTGCTGAGGAATCACAGAATCACAAGGGTTGGAAGGGGCCTCAGGAGATCATCTAGTCCAACCCTCCCGCTAAAGCAGGTTCACCTAGAGCAGGTTGCACAGGACATCATCCAGGCGGTCTTTGAATATCTACAGAGACTCCACAACCCCCCTGGGCAGCCTGTTCCAGTGCTCTGTCACCCTCAAGGTGAAGAAGTTTTTCCTCATATTCAACTGAAACCTCTTATGTTTCAGTTTGTACCCATTGCCACTTGAAGCAGGAGTGGCAGAGAAATGTCAGGAAAAAATTTATCAAAGATAGCAGTATAACTGTATTTAGAGCCCAAAAATACTCTTCTTTTAAATGGAAGAATATAGCAAGTAATTCACCAGTTTTCATGGGGCTTAGAGAGATTTTCATTTTTAAAAAAAGTTGTTAACAACACAAGTGTCCTGGAACATGATTTGAAAACCATTTTACCATAATGTTGCCAACAAAAAGAAATTTAAATATTCTCATTAAAATGTATATTAGTTATAGTGTAACAGGCAAAGGCACAAAGAGGCTGGGGGACAATCAGATTGCAGCTTTCAGGAATGATTGAGAATGCTGGGAATACAACACAGCTGGCTGCATCCGGCTGGTCGTGGCAGCACAGGAGCAGGTGGTGCAGCCAAATGGATTGTCTAATTACAAAGTTTAGATTCTTTATTGTAAATCTAGTAACTAGAGAGCTAATGGATACCAAAATATTGATGGAATATGAGTAGAGCAACATTCCAAATTAGGTAGGCACAAAATATGAGAAATGGTGAGGAAATTAAGTCTTAGAGGAATGGTAGGAATAGGAATAATAAGGATAGGCCTGGCTTTCATCCACTACATTATATCTATGACAGGTAAGTCCTCCAACCTTTTCTTGTAATGTTTCTAATGAGATCTTCCTTTTTTCTTCTCACCCTCTCTTCATCCTGCATAATTTTACTTTTCACACCTGCTGTTTATTTGGTATTTATGTTTCTCATTTTCACCTTTACACAGACTACAGTAGCATATTTGTTTTTACTTAATAGTAGTTCATTGGTCTAAGACTTGAAGAATGTTCAGCAAGATCATTAGCTATCATCTGTATTATGTTTTCTCTTACATTTACTTAGATATTACTCGATAATTTCTCTAGTATTTCAAATTTCCATTTCTGGCAGCTTTAATGCTAGCTTGTACTATTTCTCCCTATGGTAAGGTGAAAGTCACTAATAATTATGATAATTATTTGATCCTTCTCTTGCTGTGAGCGTAGCTGGAGTGTGTGGCAGTGACAAGTTCACAGGCTGTGTGACCCATGCTCGGAAGGTCTTTGGGGAATTTGTAGTATTGTGAGAAAGGACCTGCCAGGAATGGAAATCTTGCAGAGGAGTGGTAGATGTCTGTGCCTAGCTTCTATTTATTATTTAACTGGCCCTTAGGGACCACAGTGACCTGGAACACTGCTATGAGGGGCTGCAGGCAGGGGCTGAGACAGGCCACGTGGAGGATCCCCAGGGTGTTGATCAGGCTGCTGTTCATGGCTGGTGCTTTCTTCTGCTTCTTGATCTTCTAGGAACTTATCCTGGGATGTTTAGAGTCTGGCTTCTGCTGGAAAAGTCTGACTCCTGGTCAAGGAATGACAAGAGTCCTTTAAGCTAATGCTAGAGAGAGAGACAGGGAGGGAAAGAGAGAACTGCCCAGTCTTGAGTGCAGCTCCCAGAAGCAGAAATTTTCAGAGCAGGATGTACAGAAGGGCTCACAAAAGGCAGATGCAAACTGCTGAAGACACTGTGGGATTGAGCAACATCAGTGGTGACATGAAATGGGGCATGATCTCCAGCACTGATGAGAGCAACTACCCCAGCAAATCAGAGGCTTTTATTCAGTCCAATTTCCTGATGGAGGATGCACTTGGATCACTAAGAATGATAGTGTTATGGGAGACTACAGCCTGAAACTGAGTGAGGTAGAGTCAACAAAGGTCAAAAGCAAAGAGTACAGAGTGATGAGAAGAAAAAGGGATGGGAACAATCAAATAGGGGAGAGACACATCCACCTCAAGCGTGTTCATGTCACTGGAGTGCTGTGACAGAAAAGCTCTTCAGGAAAGATAGGCAGGGATGACAAGGAATGAGCAATGAGGCCCTCTTATGTGGTTGGTAAACAGCAAGCTGAACATGAGCCAGCAGCACACCCTACCAAGGGCAGCAACATTGTGGGTGGCATGAACAGGGGCATGAACAGGAGGAGATCAAAGGGAGCATTACCCCTCTCTGCTCAGCACTGCTAAAACACATCCAGATGTTGCAACCAGGTTTAGGCCCCCCAGTATAAGAAAGGCACTGACAAATTGGAACAAGGTCAGTGAGGCCTACAGGGTGGTCAGGGCTGGAGCACCTGTCCTAAGAAGAGAGGTCACAGGAGTGGGGCTTGGTCACCCTGGGGCAGGAAGGGCATCAAGGGGACCCACAGCAACTGCCTTGCCTGCAGGAAAGGGATGGAGAAGATGGAACCAGGCTCTTCACAGAGGTACATGGAGGGAGGATGAGATACAGTTGACAAAATTTGAAACAGAAGAGGTTCAGACTGGGTGTAAAGATAAACTTTTTCTCTATGAGGACAGTGGAGCAATGGAAGAGGCTTCTCAGTGAGATTGTGCCATCTCCATCCTCAGAGGTTTTCAAGCTCCAGCTGGGTCAGGCCCTGAGCAACCTGGTCTGACCCCAGTGCTGTGAGCAGACAGTTGGACAGAGACCTCCTAAGGCCCTGTCCAGCCTGAATTATCCTATGAGTCTATGACATCTTTCATCTTAAAGCACACTGCAACTATTAGAGAAATCTTACCACACCCCTATACAGAACAAAAAGAAAAGGGGAATGTTGAAAGTATTAAGCATAATGTATTTCAGTTTCAAGCTAAGATTTCTCTTTCTAGCTGATAAGAGATGTATAAAGATAAGAAGATACACACTCACAAAAAATTAGTTCCTTCTGAATGGAAATGAGAAATTACAGATTTAGAAAATAAATTATTTTTTTAGCAAATCAATCACCAGGAATCCCAGAATGCCAAGTTTTGATATTATAAAACAAATTTATAAATTCAATCATCAAATTAAACATCATGCCTAGTTTGATTTTTTGGCTATAATAAATTTTGAACATGATCTTGAATGTTATTTTCTATTTTCTGAAGATTTCTGTCCCTGTTATATAAACAGTAAAACAATGCAAGAAAAAGAGTCCAGGGCATGAACGATTATTCCCATCTCACCCATTCTCACCAGGAGCATTTTTTGATAAACTCATTTTCTTGAGCCAACAAAACTTCACCCCTTCCCATAAGTTGTATTGGAAGTTATTTATAATCATGGGTTATCTGTCGAGCCATCTCTGATCTCCTTTCAAATACCGAATCCCTCAATAAAATTTATTCACGTCAAACTGCTTATGTCTGATAATGACAACAATGGTGATATCATTTATCAAAATTATTTTTCAAACTTTGAAAAAGTCAAGATTAAAACTTGGATAACCTGTAGTTTAACAGCTTACAGGCAGAAGAAACCAAGATTTGTAAAAGTTACACTAAACGTGTTCATACAAAATAATGCAAAGTACAGAATACTCATTAAATTCCTTCAAACTCTTACAGTATTGATTAGTAATCAGACTCTCAGGGATCTTACCTATTTTGCCTCCCATAGAGCATCCTTCTGACATTTACTGGAAGGGGAAAAGTAGCTCCTCATCCAGTACTATCCTGCTAGCAAATGAGGAAAGCAAGCACAGGAACAAAGAAAGTAGGAAACTGAGAGGAGTGAAAGACATATCCTAGTTTGCTCTTTTGCTCATTTAAAATAGTTATAAATTATTAAACATGCACACACTAGCTATTATTTTATTTATTTTTTGGACCATGGAAATAAGAAATGAGAGAGTCACACTTCCATTTTGTTTTCTTGGGATGGGTACACAGGAGGTAGTACTTCACAAATGCATTCAAAGACTTGTCCTGAAATCGTAACACAAGTGGATCTACATGGGTGAAGCATCATTAATGTAACCTAGTATCTATTTTATGCAAAACAGTCAGGTACTGGCTTCTGTTTCTGGTTTTACAGAATAGAAAAGTATGATATACAAAGCAATTGTTCTTCAGATAAAGCATTTTTTTCCTCACATTGCATTTCTGAGTATTGTGACCAGAAGAATACATCTGGTTCTGTGCAGTATACAATACCGAACAGTTTAACTGTACATTTTCTTCTCCGTCAGGTCAGTTATTTTTGCCCCAGCAAGGATGAGGCATAAAAGAAAAGCAGTGGGATTTCAGTTAACAGAGCACCCTCACAATTGCACTATTCACTTTAAAAAAGCACACCAACTGATGCAAAAGAACTGGCTAAGACCAATGAGTCATGCACTCCTGGGTGTGACATGAAATTGTTCTATCTATCAGAGACTGGAGTGTTCTTTCTGTACTGTACATGTAAAAGTACATTAAATTGGGACTATTTTACTGTGATATTTCTATTCTAGACAATTGCAAGTTAAGTCAATGCATATTTTATCACATATTTGAATGTCTAGAAATAGTTTGCTGCACAGTGCCTTGTCAAACACTTTGGTGTGAATATTTACTGAGGAGAGCTCTGTAATTCTGCATTGGTTAACTCAGACAGTAGTAAAAAAATATCGTCCACTTCAGAAAAAATTTTGTTCATACACTACTCCCACTCCAGCATGGGAGTAATCTAGTAACCCTCTTTAAATCCTAGCAGCAAACAGAAAAGTGAATAAAGCTCTTCCCAGTCCTTAACTGTTACTGAATTACACATGGCCAAGAAAGAGGTCTGCAGAAGACAGCATCAATTTCTGACAGCAGAACTGGATTCAAAATCTGAGTGGGATGAACAAGAATCTGGGACTTCACCATCCATTCATCTCAGTAATAAAACAGAAGCAGGGCAGCAGTGAATTCCTTACTTATCTCTATTTAGGCCTTAATCAGAAGGAAAAATATAACAAAGAAAATAAATCATGTTTCTCAAGTAAAGCCAAGACACTGAAATTACAGACAAAGCCAAGCCAAAGATACCTGCAAAATGTACAGTTCATGGCAGTTCTTCCATCAATGAATTTTCTGTCAGAATTTACAAACATCTTCTAAACACATGTCTAAAACCTAGCCTACAACAGCCAAGTGACAGTGACAATGTTGGAAGTAGGCTGTAAAAAAGAAAAATAACTGACTGACTAGCTAACTAACAAACAATAATCATGTAGGTAACCTAGGATTACTTAGAACTGGCTCTTGTTTTCCAATTTAAAATTTCTTTGCCTGCTTGATATCATAGGAGTAAATATAGCTTTTCAAAGTCAATTAGAACTCATTTATTAATTTATTCTTAGCACTTTAAGGATCATTAATGATAATTTTCTAGTTTTATGTTGCCAGTGTTTAATAGACAGCTATTAGGAAATCAGTGCATAATGATACTACTAAAGTATTAACTGTTCTAATAGCAACAGATACTGGAAAGAAAGGTTCTTGGCTCATCAGAATTTGTTCACGTGTAACAATTAGCTGTGAGAGCTGTTAGTGAAATAGCTAGATTCTTTTTCTTTTTGAAACTTCAGATATTCTCACATAATCCAAGTGTGGTGGAAATTTCATATAAATGTGAACATAACATTTACTGTTAGAGACTACAACAAAGTATTCAAAGCTCTCAGGTGCTTCTTCAGTATCAACACCTTTTAATAAGCAATAGGATGAAAAGACACTACATCTTACTGCCAGTCACTCATGTGTACCAACCAATTATGTGTATGATAATTGAGAAATTTCCTTTCTTCTCCACAAAAACTCTAACAGCCTCCAAACACTACTTTGTAAGATTAAAGTAACCAATTGTCTCGAAGCTGTTTCTTGGTCTCAGCACAGTATTAAGAATATCACAAAATTACACTAGCACAGTTGGATACCAAGTACTCCTGTTCTTTGCACAAATACACAAGAGCTAATAAGCAACAGTGAATCACTACTTTGGCACTTTCTAATAACAGAAGGATGAGAGACACTATAAAGGGCTTCTAAGGTATTTACAGGAATAAGACACACTTCCAGTACATTACACCCAACAAGTCTCTGATGCTTTTTCAAAGGCGGTCAGTCATTTGTTAACATAATAATGCTGATGGAGAGCAGAACAGGCCAAGACTGTGGAAAGTGTTTTGTTAAGGCTTATGACAAATGGAACACAGAAAAATTCCATTAGTGGTTAATTCAGAAAGAAACATCATTTGACACTGTGCACAAAAAAAAAAAAAAAAAGTTCTTTTAAATTGCAGTTTTGAGCACATCCAAGTTACATCAGTCACTGAAGAAAAACAAGTAGTATGAGAAACATTGCAAGCTCAAACCAGAATATAAGCTTTGATTTACCCTTAAAGATATTTAAACAGGAATAATTAACATCATAAATGTAGAATGGGGAGCAGCTAACTGAAGCCAGTTCTTTAGGAAGGGATCTTTGGGTAATGAGAATATTTGTGTGACTCCATTACAATGTGTCTTTGCTCAAAGAATAAATAAAATAAAAAATTAGGACATGGAACAGATTTATATAGGTTTATTTGGGCTTCCTTTCTTAAGGTATTCTTAATGGATTTGTGGGTTTATGGTCAAAGTTAAAATAAATCAATCACAAACAGAACAGGAGACAATAATGTCATTGTAATGGAAAGGCAGACATCTTATAGGAAATATAAAGATGAATACTAACTGCACATGAAACAGTTCTCCACTCAGCCAGCATAAAGCCACAGCTGAATGACTGTAGAGTATCTTGAGAAAATAAAGCGGAGGACAAGAACAATGATCAGAGGTCTAGAAATGACTCAAGAGAAATGTCTGAAGAAAATGGGAAATTTAAGGAAGTGGCTGACATTTTTAACAGTCTCACATTTGATGGAGGAAAGAGAATTTATTTTTCCATATCCACATAGCCAGAACAAAAAGTAATCTAGAATGAGAAAATTACAGATGAGACATTAAGAAAAAGAGTCCAAAATTATTTATTAGAGATGTTCATTAGCAAGCAAATAAGTTACCTAATAATTTTGGACTCTCCCTTACTAGAGATATTAAAAGAATCTGTCTTGAATCACATACATATTACTGATCCCAGTTTAGAAGAAAGAACTTTGTAACAGCTAGAGATCCTTTCCAGCTTTGCTTTTTTATGACTCTATTAGAAGAAAGACTATAACATAGAAAAATTGTTAACTTGTTTACTGGAAATCTGATTTGAAAATCATATATATTCTGTTGTTCTCTGTGGACTGGCATACCTCATTTTACTGGAATTAGTACAGTTCAATTACGAGTGTACAGATTGCCTCACTTGAAAACACTCATTCTCTTTCCAAATGTGTGCCTTTGTGTAAGATGACATTTCCTTTGTGTCTTTTCTCAACATATATTTTTGTTTGTGTGTGACTATGTATGGTGTTTTGGTACTGGCTTCTTCTATTATAAAAAAATAGCAAGACCAACTACATAGTCAAAGAGCAATTTATGAAGAATAAGACTGTATTTTCACTGGTCTGATTAATTAGACTTAATTCGATTTGACCACTGTAACATGGCAAAAAATTATGTAGGTCCAATGAACAAAAATTAAGTTTGTGATTTCATAAACACAAATTCATTCTTCATCGTTATTTAAGAATAGAAAAAAACTGCAGGGAACAGACAGAAACTGCAATGATAAGGAAGCAAAGAAGGGAGAGTGAGTCAAAGTCCACCTTAAGTATGGTCCCTTTTATGCGGTTCTTAGAGCATAGACCACCTTTCTGCTGGGTGCTTCTACAGTGCCCAGCACAATGAATTCCTAATTGAAGAACCATTTAGTAAATAAATGCAAATACAATTAGGTAGAAAACTAATGTGTTACATTGGATGTGTTTATTTTACAGGCTGATAAATTGCAGTATGAATAATGTATTTTCTCTTAATATTTTTTGTCAGAAAGGAAAAAGTTTGCTTGAGTGCTTATTTTCCCTCAGTTGAATCACAGAAAAAGCCTGATAATGTGCTGTCAAATTATTTCAAGTCTCATTCAGCACTTGTCTGTTTCAATCAACTGCCGTCTTAATCTATTGTCACAAAAAAATTACAATTCTGGAAAGTGGATTTTCTAAATCAAAAATGGAATTCCAAGATTATTTAAAATTATATAGATTTCTACACCCTTGACTTTTGAATTATGACAGTAATTTTGAATTTTGATTCTCCTACTCCTTGTAAAAGGTAGAAATGAGCAAATATAAATGTTTGAATAGACAGCAGGATGGCAGTATTCTGGTTGCTTTACATTTGCTTTCTATTCATATATATAAACTGTAGTTTTTACTCCCTCATTCAAGCATTTTAACCATTTTTCATCAGAGGAACAAAACCATAATTTTCACTGAATAAATTATAGTAATTCAATGGAGAGTATCAATAGTTAAAAAGATTTACTATCTGTCAGCATCCACACCTTCGATCATTGTAAAGCTTAAAACATCTTAGGAAAGTTGCCAGAAGTCTTTCCTTAGACCTCAGTGATGTATGAACAAAACATGTAACATTTGGCTGGCATAGCTATGAACATAGACACATTTATAACTTGCAGAGACAAAAGTCTCATGCATTCTAAAAAACACTTTTAATGAAGTTGATCATCAGCACTGAAAGTACCCTCTCCAGTAAAAATGAAGCAAAAATTGCATTTGAGGGAGCAACTTACAGTATTACAACAATGAACATAATAGAATATCTCTCTCCCTCTTTCTGTACAAAAGGAAAAAACAATAGTGAGCTACACAGAATAATTGTAGATTTTCTATTCTTTGTGGCAAAACACATGCCACTTTATAAGTTAATTTTAATAATATATGTTTATTTATAATTTAATTTATAAAGAATTTTTCTTTTTATACTACACATGATCGTTTATAATTTGTGATCCGTAGCTCAAGCACCTGTGATTTTATGTTATTCCTAGTTCAAATCATACCCAACTGAAATATTTATAAAATTTTAAGGTTATAAGCCTTGAAAGCAGTCTTTTTTGCAATGAAGGAAAATTCTGAGATTCACTTCTAAAAATCCTTACACATAGAAACCTTTGCAGGAAAACAACAACAACAACAGGTTCATTTATGAAACACACCTGCTTTCTTGTACATCCTTATTAGCCTAGTACAATATTCCTGCCCCACTTAAAACCTCCGCTAAAGTCACTGGGAGTTTGAATGCCTGAAGACTGGTGGACTGAGCCTTCGTTGCATTCTTGGTTTTATAGCCTTTTTACATATTTCTGTTCTTTGTGCTAGACCCTCACAGAGCTTTTCTCAACTGTTTGAAATGTTAATTTCTTTAATAGATGTCAGATGATACATGTGCAGTATGTGACATAAGTAGAACATTAGTGTTTGTTAAAAATAATTTTAAGATATGGTGGTTGAAGACAAATAGCTTAGTTATCATTCTAATGGATCTAATCCATTACTGGCTAGGTTACAGCTTCTATCCATGACTGCTTTCAATTAGCAGTCTGCTGAATTAAAAAAAAGAAAATACAAAAAGAGATCTGTTGGTGTTCACCTTCACATATAGTTAAACAGACCAACTCTTTTCCAGTTGATATCTATCACGTCAAACACACCTTACCTGAGAGTGATGGCCAGAACCCCTGCAAAGTGTATTTTTGCTCTCAGTTTTCCTGTATTAATCAGCAAATCACGAACAGCACATTCTTGGTCTGGAGACAGGTTGAAGGCTAATAGTATACAGCCATGGGCAAGCTCTTCCCTCTCAGACAGTGCTGTAAAATGTCATCATGTCTTGGTTTTGACCATATTGTTAAAATACTCAAAGATGGTGGCCTTAATTAATTACTAGTAAAAAAATATTGAACATTATTTTGCTTTAAAAGCCTATTTAGAAGCTGGTTTAAAAAACCTTTCCATTGTTTTCTTGTAATTTGTGAGGCATAAAAATGCTAAAAATGGTTTTAAAAGTCTTGGTTACCTCAGAAACCAATTTTGTTTTTATCCCATGCCTGGGCATGTTTGTACAGTATGCCTAGAATTATAAAAATGGGTTTAACACCATCACTGTTTTTGGAAACCTATTGCCTAGTCACCAAATCTGCTGCCGTTAAGCATCCCCATCTAACACAATAATTTTTAGTGTCATTTGTCAGAAGCTGTGTGTCATGGTTTAACCCGGTTGGCAAGTAAGCACCATGCAGCCGCTCGCTCACTCCCCCCCTCCCTCAGTGGGATGGGGGAGAGAATTGGGAAAAAAAAGTAAGACCCATGGGTTGAGATAGAGACAGTTTAATAAGAGAAAAGAATAACAATAATAATAATTATAATGGTAAGAGAATATACAGAATATATAAAACAAGTGATGTACAATGCAATTGCTCACCACCTGCCGACCGATGCCCAAGCAGCGATCACTTTCTGAGCTGCGATCACTCTCCCTGCGACCGACCAACTGACTCCTCCTGAGCATGACATTATATGGTATGGAATAGCTCTTTGGTCAGTTTGGGTTAGCTGTCCTAGCTGTGCTCCCTCCCAGCTTGTTATGCACCTGGCCAAGCAGGAGAAGCTCAAAAAGTCCTTGAGTAGTCTGAGCACTACTTGGCAACAACTAAAAACATCACTGTGTTATCAACATTCTTCTAGTACTAAATCCAAAATACAGCACTATGCTAGCTACTATGAAGAAAATTAACTTTATCCCAGCCAAAACCAGGACATTATCCACCCCTTATTCTATATCATTTACATTATGCTTAGGACCTACCCGTACAATACATTCCAATTAATCACCACCACTTTCCCGATTGTTTTTATATATACACACAGATATTGTTCCCTTAATCTATGGGCTATCCCTCTAAAATGTCCATTGGGTTCACTTAGTCCATGGTTTTGGGCTCCATCTATTGTTACAGTCTTTCAGGGCAGGAGAGATGCGGTCTGATGTTGTGTTCTTGCATGCTGAAGTCAGTTCTGGTTCCATCTGCTGCACTTCCTCAGTTTCTTCAAAATTCATTCTTCATTAATCTGTGTGATTCTTACTGCTATACCATTGATAGGATATATAGCAATAGTAAAAATGATGAAATACTGTATTATACAGCAATTGGTATCATATAATTCAGTTTGCTGGCTATTTACACCCAAAATCAAATCCCTTTGAGGTACACATTGGACTTCCCCGTCCTTCCGCATCACCCACCAAGTAGAGCCAGGTCCTTGAGCAAAAGCAATCCCACAGATGGGTTTGCCTTTACGTGAGGTAGGAGTAACCCAGACTGTCTTCCCCAGCATATTTTTTACATGCACTACAGGGACTTCATCCCCTTCTACAGTACGTAAGAGGCTTGATTGGGCAGGGCCAGCTCGGTTGGCGGATCCTCTACTGTTGACTAACCAGGTGGCTTTTGCTAAATGTGTATCCCAGTGTTTGAATGTTCCACCACCCATTGCTTTCAGTGTAGTCTTTAACAGTCCATTGTATCGTTCAACTTTCCCAGAGGCTGGTGCATGATAAGGGATGTGATGGGCCCACTCAATGCCATGCTCTTTGGCCCATTTGTCTATGAGGTTGTTTTGGAAATTAGTTCCGTTGTCTGATTCAATTCTTTCTGGGGTGCCATGCCACCATAGGACTTGTTTTTCAAGGCCTAGGATAGTATTCCGGGCAGTGGCATGGGGCACAGGGTATGTTTCCAACCATCCAGTGGTTGCTTCCATTATGGTGAGCACATAGTGTATGCCATGGCAGGTTTGCGGGAGTGTGATATAATCATTCTGCCAAGCCTCTCCATATTTTTATTTCAGCCACCATCCTCCATACCAGAGAGGCTTAACCACTTGGCTTGTTTGATCACAGCATGTGTTTCAAATGCATGGATAACCCGTGCAATAGCATCCATAGTTAAGTCCACCCCTCGATCACGAGCCCATCTGTATGTTGCATCTCTTCCTTGACAGCCTGAGGTGTCATGGGCCCACCAAGCTGGAAAAAATTCACTCTTATGTTGCCAGTCCAGATCCACCTGAGCCACTTCAATCTTATCAGCCTGATCTGCCTGTTGGTTGTTTTGATGTTCTTCAGTGGCCCGACTCTTGGGTACATGAGCATCTACGTGACATACTTTTACCACCAAGTTCTCTATCCAGGCAGCAATATCTTGCCACAGTGTGGCAGCCCAAATGGGTTTGCCTCTGCACTGCCAGTTGCTCTGCTTCCATTGCTGCAACCACCCCCACAGGGCATTTGCTACCATCCATGAGTCAGTATAGAGATAGAGCACGGGCCATTTTTCTCTTTCAGCAATATCTAAAGCCAGCTGGATGGCTTTCACCTCTGCAAATTGACTCGATTCACCTTCTCCTTCAGCAGTCTCTGCAACCTGTCTTGTAGGACTCTATAGAGCAGCCTGCCACCTCCGATGCTTTCCCACAAGACGACAGGACCCATCAGTGAACAGAGCATATTGCTTCTCATTTTCTGGTAGTTTATTATACAGTGGTGCCTCTTCAGCACATAACACCTCCTCCTCTGGTGATATTCCAAAATCTTTTCTTCTGGCCAGTCCATGATCACTTCCAAGATTCCTGGGTGTCTGAGGTTTCCTATTTGAGCCTGTTGTGTAATCAGTGCGACCCAGTTACTCCATGTAGCATCAGTTGCATGATGTGTAGAGGGGACCTTTCCTTTGAACATCCAGCTCAGCACAGGCAGTCGGGGTGCCAGGAGGAGCTGTGCTTCAGTACCAATAATTTCTGAAGCAGCTCGAACCTCTTCGTATGCTGCCAATATCTCTTTTTCATTTGGAGTATAGCAGGCCTCAGATCCTCTGTATCCCCGACTCCAAAAGCCTAAGGGTCAGCCTCGAGTCTCCCCTGGTGCTTTCTGCCAGAGGCTCCAGGTAGGGCCATTCTCTCCAGCTGCCGTGCAGAGCACGTTTTTTACATCTTGCCCTGCCCACGCTTGCCCAAGGGCTACTGCATGCACTATCTCCCGTTTAATTTGTTCAAAGGCTTGTCGTTGTTCAGGGCCCCATTTGAAATCATTCTTCTTCCAGGTCACTTAGTAGAGAGGGCTTACAATCTGGCTGTAATGTAGAATATGCATCCTCCAAAAACCCACAACGCCCAAGAAACCTTGTGTTTCCTTTTTGCTAGTTGGTGGAGACATAGCTGTTATTTTGTTGATCACATCCATTGGAATCTGATGATGTCCATCTTGCCATTTTTTTTCCCAAAAACTGTATCTCCTGTGGAGGTCCCTTGACCTTACTTTGTTTTATAGCAAAACCGGCCTTCAGCAGGATTTGGAGTATTTTCTTCCCTTTCTCAAAAACTTCTTCTGCTGTATTGCCACACACAATGATGTCATCAATGTATGGCAGGTGCTCTGGAGCCTTACCCTGTTCCAGTGCAGTCTGGATCAGTCCATGGCAAATGGTAGGGCTGTGTTTCCACCCCTGGGGCAGTTGATTCCAGGTATATTGGATACCCCTCCAAGTAAAAGCAAACTGTGGCCTGCACTCTGCTGCCAAAGGGATTGAAAAGAAAGCATTTGCAATATCAGTTGTGGCATACCACTTGGCTACCTTTGACTCCAGTTCATATTGAAGTTCTAGCATGTCTGGCACGGCAGCACTCAGTGGAGGTGTAACTTCATTCAGGCCACAATAGTCTACCGTCAGTCTCCACTCTCCATCAGACTTTCTCACTGGCCATATGGGACTGTTAAAGGGTGATCGAGTCTTGCTGATCACTCCTTGGCTCTCCAGTCGATGAATCAGCTTATGGATGGGAATCAGGGAGTCTCAGTTGGTGCAATATTGCCTCCTGTGCACTGTTGTGGTGGCAATCGGCACTTGTTGTTCTTCAACACTCAGCAACCCCACAACCAAAGGGTCCTTTGATAGACCAGGCAAGGTAGACAGCTGCTTAATTTCTTCTGCCTCCAAGGCAGCTATACCAAAAGCCCACTGGTACCCTTTTGGGTCCTTGAAATACCCTCTCCTGAGGTAGTCTATGCCCAGGATGCACGGAGCATCTGGGCCAGTTACAATGCGGTGCTTTTGCCACTCATTCCCGGTTAGGCTCACTTCGGCCTCCAATACAGTCAGCTCTTGAGATCCCCCTGTCACTCCAGAAATACAAATGGATTCTGCCCCTATATAGCTTGATGGCATTAGAGTACACTGTGCACCGGAGTCTACTAGAGCTCTATACTTCTGTGGGTGTGACGTGCCAGGCCATCGAATCCACACCGTCCAGTAAACCTGATTGTCCCTTTCCTCCACCTGGCTGGAGGCATGGCCCCTCTAATTCTGGTCACTGTTGCTCATGGTTTGTGTATATGAGTCAGAAGTTCCTTTATCATAATCAGAATTAAGATCAGTCCTTCTATTCTGTCTGAAAAAACTACAGTCTGCCCCCTTTTGTGTTTGTTTTTCTTTGCAACTCACGTACTCATGCCTCTAGGGTCAAGGTAGTTTTTCCATCCCATTTCCTCATGTACTTTCCATGGTCATTCAGGTAAAACCATAGAATGCCCCGTGGTGTGTACCCTCGATATTCTTTTCCTTGAGCAGAAGGGGGCTTACTTCTAATGGCTGAGATACTGGTCTGTACAGAAGGGGAGTAGGACATATCCTTTTGGAGTTGTTCAACCTTTTGGGAGTTTCTCCACAGCAGAGATGAGGGAAGAAGATATACTTTTTTTGTATTCCCAGAGCTTGCTTGCCACTTCATCCAGTGTTCGTCCCCATC
Source organism: Butorides virescens (assembly GCA_017310255.1). Classification (NCBI taxonomy): domain Eukaryota; kingdom Metazoa; phylum Chordata; class Aves; order Pelecaniformes; family Ardeidae; genus Butorides; species Butorides virescens. The sequence continues at coordinate 71,770 of JADKXX010008205.1, forward strand.
CAGCTTCCCAGCTCAGCATTGCCAATGTGTTGGCATATGATGTTGGTGTGCTCCGTAACAACTTCCGCCACATGGGTCGTTCTGGCAATGAATGCATGGACTCCAAGTTCATGCACAAGCACAAGCGGAATTGGGATTGGAATCAGAATCACTTTATTTAACACTTTACATCCTTTTATATTGATCACAAAACAAAGCCACTGCTTTTCTCTTATCACCTAGCTAGTTGGCAAGTGCTGAGTCCAAGCCTTATATGGAAGCAAAGTTCATTGGTCGTAGCACTGACCTTGCTTTTCTCACTTAGCTCTTGTTTTACTTCTCCCATGGCTTGTGGCCAACGAGACAAAGGATATCTCTGGTGTCCAGCTCAGCCGCCGCATTTGCAGATTCTGTACTTGTTCCCACAGGTCGTGTGCACCAGACATTATCTGGATCTTTGGGCAATTGGTCATTGTCTAGGTCACTATAAATCACTTCCAGGACAGCTAATTCCCTCAGGTACTGGATGCCTTTCTCCACGGTGATCCATTTGCCTGGGTGATATATGACATCTTCCTTGAAGGGATATCTTTCCTTCATGGCTGGCAGTAGTCATCTCCAGAGGCTGAGGATTTGTGTCCCTTTCCCAATCACTTAGTCAATTCCCCCTTCTCTAGAAAAGGATCCCAGCTGCTTGGCTTCCTTCCCTCCAGTTCCAGGCTACTGGCCCCATTATCCCAGCATAGGAGCAACCAGGTGCTCTCCTACACGACGTCTGAATTCTTTTTGCATATCTCGCAGCTCATCCAAGGATAGAGACCGTGTGGTTTCTGTCTCATTTATGAGTTCTTCCTCTTCCTCCTGCTCTTGTGATGGCCCTGGTCTTTCATCCTCCCTTTCTAAATGAGTTGACTTTCACTTCCAAGATTTCTTCTTGTGTATAGGGGCAACTGATCCTGGCACAGGTTCATTTCCTGGTTCAACTGCAATGCCTGTCGCTGGGGTTTGAGTAGCTACAGTGCATGTCGCAAGGGTTGGAGTAGCCGCAGTGCCTGTGTCCACAGTTCGGGTAGCTACGTGGGTGTCACTGAGGTTGGAGTAGCTGCAGTGCCTGTTCCAGGAGTCGATCTTTGGATGGTATATTTACATAAGAGTCTAACCCTGAGTAAAAACTGAACCACATTCAGGAGACCTAGCAATAGGGCCATGCTGGTTGGAACATCCCAAGGATATTCAACATTCTTAAGAACTGTTGTAATTAGTTCAGAGAAGAAGGGGAAGATGGAGTAAGGTGACTCCCCCACAGGCTGGCTCTCCGAGGATAAAAAGTAAAATGTATAATTATTCATAATTCCCAATAGATGGTTCCCAAAATACAGAGGTGACAGCAATACTGAGTACAAATACGAGCTTAATCTGATGACCAATAACTTTATCATAGCATAAGCCAGTATTAGACAGTACAGCAGAACACTAACTTTAATCCACTTGCAAAAAGTGATAGCCAGCAGCACAGGGATTGCATACAGCAGGTAAGGTGTTACATAAAAGAACTCTGCAAACAAGGACAACAACTCTGAGAGTAAATAAAACAACATTGCGAGCAGCAACTATTAGACTAATTAATGAATGCTTATCACAAATTCTTTTTAACTCATTCAGATCTGTTGTTATCTCAACCCTTTGAGCCCCGCGTTGGGCACAGAAAAAAAAGGACTGATGGAGTGTAGTTTCGTGTAGTGGACCAAGAATACTGTCTAGAACTGCCAAGACTGAGAGCTGAGTAGATAAGAGGTAATTCCGGCAGGGGAGATCACGACTCACTGACCACCTACCCAAATGATACCGCTTACTCAAAAGAGGACAATGGGAATGGGCAACTGAGTCTGCGCAATGATTTACATGTGAAGTGAGTAAACTTGCACCAATCACCAAAGAGAATAATATTGAATATGTATGAATAGAATACATATGTATATACTTGATCTATATAAATCATGTGGAACAGGTGTGAGGTATGCACGTTAGGTGGAGTGATCCCCCGTGCATCTGGTGTCGTGAATAAAGAATGCCTGCCTTTTAACACGACATTGGTGTTACCAGGTTTATTCTTCCTGATTTCGGTGACACTCTCTTCCATGTTATTGACTACTATTGCACAGACGAAACAGAAAAGCCACATCATTAGTTCAGTGACCATAGATAAATTTAATCTCAGTAGCACTTATCCATGACTGTATATTTTCCTGAACTTAAATTATTTCCATCTACATGGATTTCCAAATTGCAGCCAGATTTTTAGAATACTCTTTCACTAATTCCTAGCATACATTTCTAAAATAAAAACAGGTAGCTCTTCACCACTATATATATGGAAGATTGTGTGTTGATGACAACTACTCCTCATCACAGGAAACTATGTATTTTTCTCAGTAGGATTAATACATTTCTCTTCATTATTTTCAAAAGCTGAAAGTTACACTATTTAAAACAAAAATCAGTCCTGCTGTCAAAGCTGAAGTAAAAATGAGTGGGTACAAAGTGAGATACAGGCAGACAGACAGTTTGGTCTTCTAAGATAACCGAAAAGAACTGAATAAAACTGAGAAGTATATATGCTTCAAGAATATAAGTAATGGATTTTCATATAGCTGAATGTGTCCTAATCATCAAGAGCAAGAATTATTTCTACACCTCTAATGTTAATTCCAGCTTTTTTTACATGGATTCACTTTAATGTGAAAAAGCTGAATAAAATTTATCATTTACTGTAACTGTGTTTACCATGTCACAACTGATTTTCTTCTCAGAATTTATTTTTGTGGAAACAAATTTCCAGTGTTTTTTTGCGCACCATATTTTATATATCACAGAATCACAGAATCGCAAGGGTTGGAAGGGACCTCAGGAGATCATCTAGTCCAACCTCCCTGCTAAAGCAGGTTCTCCTAGAGCATGTTACACAGGACTTTGTCCAGGCAGGCTTTGAATATCTCCAGAGAAGGAGACTCCACAACCCCCCTGGGCAGCCTGTTCCACTGCTCCGTCACCCTCAGAGTAAAGAAGTTTTTCCTCATATTCAACTGAAACCTCTTATGTCTCAGTTTGGACCCACTGCCCCTTGTCCTGTCACTGGACACCACTGCAAAGAGTCTGGCTCCATCCTCATGACTTCCACCCTTAAGATATTTGTAGGTGTTGATGAGGTCCCCTCTCAGTCTTCTCTTCTTCAGGCTGAACAACCCCAACTCTCTCAGCCTTTCCTCGTAGGGGAGATGCTCCAGTCCCCTCATCATCCTAGTTGCTCTCCTCTGAACTCTCTCTAGGAGTTCCTCATCTTTCTTGAACCGAGGAGCCCAGAACTGGACACAGTACTCCAGGTGGGGTCTCACCAGGGCAGAGTAGAGGGGGAGGATAACCTCCCTCGACCTGCTGGCCACACTCCTCTTAATACACCCCAGGATACCATTGGCCTTCTTGGCAACAAGGGCACACTGCTGGCTCATGGTCAGCTTGTCATCCACCAGACTCCCAGGTCCCTCTCAGCAGAGCTGCTTTCCAGCAGGTCAGCCCCCAGCCTGTACTGGTGCATGGGGTTCGACCTCCACAGGTGCAGCACTCGACACTTGCCCTTATTGAATTTCAGCATGTTCCTCTTGCCCAACTCTCCAGCCTGTCCAGGTCTCGCTGAATGGCAGCGCAGCCTTCCGGCCTATCAGCCACTCTTCCCAGTTTTGTGTCATCAGTGAACTTGCTAAGGGTACACTCTGTCCCCTCATCCAGGTCATTGATGAATAAGTTGAACAAGACCGGGCCGAATACAGAGCCCTGGGGAACTCCACTAACTACCGGCCTCCAGCTGGACTCTGCCCTGCCAATCAGAACCCTCTGAGCCCTGCCATTCAGCCAGTTCTCAATCCAATTCACTGTCCACTCATCCAACCCACACTTCTTGAGCTTCCCTATGAGGATGTTATGGGAGACAGTGTCAAAAGCTCTTTTTGTTAAGTTTCACTAGAAGCTCCTTGTTCCTCCATGCAGGCCTCTTGCCTCTTTTACTTGATTTCCTACTCACAGGGATGCACCAATCCTGAGCACAAAGGAAGAGCTGCTTAAATAGCAGCCAGCTCTCTTGGTGTCCCCTACCTTCAAGAGCCTTAGCCCATGGAATTCTTCCAAGTAGGTCCCTGAAGACGCCAAAGTTTGCTCTCCTGAATTCCAATGTGGCAGTCCTACTTGTTGTTCTGCTTCCACCATCTCGTGGTCACTGCAGCTAAGCCTGCCCCCTACCTTCACATCCTCAACCAGTTCTTCCTTATTTGCCAGAACAAGGTCCAGTAGCGCTCCACTTCTTGTTGGCTCCTCCACCCACCTGGGTCAAAAAATTATCGTCGATGTTCTGCAGAAACCTCCTGGACTGTGCGCACCTTGCTGTGTGGTCCTTCCAGTTGATAGCAGGATAGTTGAAGTCTCCCGTGAGAACCAGGGCCTGCGATTGCTACTTTTAGCTGTCTATAGAAGGCATCTATTTCCTCATCCTGGTTGGGTGGTCTATAGTAAACACCCACCACAGTGTCACCCATGCTGGCCTGTCCCTTAATTTTTACCCACAAGCTTTCAACTTGTTCTTCATCTGCTCCTGGGCAGAGTTCTATACATTCCAGTTGCACTTTTACATAAAGAGCAACTCCGCTGCCTTACCTCGCCGGCCTGTTTTTCCTGAAAAGCACGTAGCCATTGATGGCAGCGTTCCAGTCATGCGTGTTGTCCCACCATGTCTCTGTAATTGTGATGAGATCATGGCCCTGCAACCACATACAGAACTCTAGCTCTTCCTGCTTGTTCCCCATGCTGTGTGCATTGGTGTAAAGGCATTTCAGTGAGGCAATTGAGCACCTAGGTTTCTCTGGAGGGATGAAAGAGGATCTGCCACAGCCAAGCCCACCTTTAGGGCAGTTGGTCTTCTGGTTCTTAAGTTGGGAGGCAGCTACGGCACATTTATTGCTGCTCTGAATGGACACACTTCTTCCCTCATCGGATGCAACTGTCTGAGTGACCTGACCATGGACCCCACCCCCCGAGTCCTTTAGTTTAAAGCCTGCCATACCAAGTTGGCCAACCTACTGCCTAGGATTCCTCTGCCTCGCCTAGAGAGGTGGACCCCATCCCTCCCTAATAGGTTGTACTCATCGAAGAATGCCCCATTGTCATAAAAGCCAAAACCCTCACGACAGCACCAGCCATGTAGCCAGGAGTTAATGTACATTATGCACCTATTTCTGGCCGCCCCCTTCCCTTGAACTGGTAAAATGGAAGAAAAGATAACCTGGGCCACAATGTTTTTCTCTTGTACCCCCAGGACTCGAAAGTCTTCTTTGATTTTACCCAGGTTTCTGCTTTCTGTATCGTTTGTTCCTACATGAAATAGTGGTAGAGGATAGTAGTCTGTTCTGACGAGTTGTGGCATCCTCTCGGCCACGTCTCAAACCTTGGCTTCCAGAAGGCAGTATACCTCACGTGACTCCCTGTCAGTTCAGCAGATGGGTCCCTCCATACCCTTCAACAGAGAGTCACCCACTACGAGCACTTGTCGCTGCTTCTTACGGTGTCCACTATGTGTTGCTGGTACAGTTTCCCTCTGCAGGGGACTTTGCAGACCTTGCTCATGTGTGTCCTCAGCCATTAAGGTTTCATATCTGTTTCTGGTTGAGATGGTAGAAGGTGCAGGCTGATGTGGAGTCCTGCTTTTGTGAGTCACCAGGGTCCAAGGTGCCTCCTTCTTGGTGGAATGCACCACAGGAGCATGGTCCTGAAACCACCTGTCTATCTCTGCCTCAGCTCCTCTAATACTGCGCAGTCTTTCAACTGTTTCCTGCAGTTCGGCCACCTGGCATAACAGGTCATCAATCTGTGCACACCAATCTGTCCACATCAATCTATGTGTGGTGATTTTGCCGACATATTTTATTTCTGGCTAATTATCTATTTTTTTTACCTCTTAAGTTTTCACTAACATTCAAAAGCTCACACTGTGTGTTGATAAGCAGACTAAAAGTTGCTGTTGATAAGCCTGTGTCTACTACAGGCCGCCAGATCAAGGGGAGCTGACTGACGAAGTGTTCTTCCTCCAACTCCAAGAGGCTTCACGCTCACAGGCTCTCGTCCTACTGGGGGACTTCAATCACCCTGACATCTGCTGGAAAACTGACACGGCAAGCTGTAGACAATCCAGCAGATTCCTAGAATGCATTGAGGGCAACTTCTTAAGCCAGGTAATAGACACCCCTACCCGAGAGGATGTGATACTGAACCTGGTGGTCACCAATGCAAGTGAGCTCATCGCAGATGTCAAGATCGGAGGCAGCCTGGGCTGCAGTGACCATGTGCTGGTGCAGCTCATGCTCCAGAGGGAAATGGGAATAACAAAGAGTATAGTCAGGACCCTAAATTTTAGGAAAGCAAACTTCCAGCTCCTCAAGAAGATAATCAGAAGGACTCCCTGGGCCAGGGGAACAGAACAGAGCTGGCAGATCTTTAAGGATGTGATCCAAAGTGTGCAAGAGCTCTCGATCCCTAGGTGTAAGAAATCAGGCAAAGAAGGGAAGAGACCAGCATGGCTGACACAAGAGATGCTGGTCAAACTAAGGAGGAAGAGGGAACTGCACAGGCAGTGGAAGCAGGGACAGTCATCCTGGGAAGAGTATAGGGACGCTACCCAGCTGTGTAGGGATGGCGTCAGGAAGGCCAAGGCGCAGCTGGAACTAAACTTGGCAAGGGATGCAAAAAATAACAAGAAGGGTTTCTACAGGTATATCAGCCAGAAAAGGATGGTTGAAGAAGGTGTACCCCCACCGATGAGCGAGACCGGCAAGCTGGTAACTGCAGATGAGGAGAAGGCTGAGGTACTCAACAACTTTTTTGCCTCAGTCTTCACTGGCAAACTCTCTCCTCACCCCTCCCGAGTTGATGGACGGCATGAAGGGGACCAGGAGGGTAAAACCCCTCCCACTGTAAGAGAAGATAAGGTTTGTGACCACCTGAGGAACCTCAACGCACATAAGTCCATGGGACCTGATGAGATGCATCCCAGAGTCCTGAGGGAATTGGCCGATGTAGTCACCAAGCCACTCTCCATGACATTTGAAAAGTCATGGCAGTCAGGTGAAGTCCCTGGTGACTGGAAAAAGGGAAACATTGTGCCCATTTTCAAAAAGGGTAGAAAGGAAGACCTTGGGAACTACCGACCTGTCAGCCCCACCTCTGTGCCTGGGAAGATCATGGAACAGATCCTCCTAGAAGCTATCCTAAAGCACATGGAGGCCAGGGAGGTGATTCGAGATAGCCAGCATGGCTTCACCAAGGGCAAGTCCTGCCTGACGAACCTAGTGGCTTTCTATGATGGTGTGACAACAACAGTGGACAAGGGAAAACCAATGGACGTCATCTATCTGGACTTCTGCAAAGCCTTTGACACGGTCCCCCACAACATCCTTCTCTCTAAATTGGAGAGCTATGGATTTGATGGGTGGACTGTTTGGTAGATAAGGAATTGGTAGGATGGTCACACCTAGAGGGTCAACAGCTTGATGTCGAGATGGAGACTGGTTATGAGTGGTGTCCCCCAGGGGTCTGTACTGGGACCGGTGCTGTTTAATATATTCATCAATGACCTAGACAGAGAGATCGAGTGCACCCTCAGCAAGTTTGCAGATGACACCAAGCTGAGTGGTGCATTTGACACACCAGAAGGATGGGATGTCATCCAAAGAGACCTGGACAAGCTGGAGAGGTGGGCCTCTGTGAACCTCATGAGGTTCAACAAGGCCAAGTGCAAGGTCCTTCACCTGGGTCGGGGTAACCCCTGGTATCAATACAGGCTGGGGGATGAAGGGATCGAGAGCAGCCCTGCTGAGAGGGACTTGGGGCTACTGATGGATGAAAAACTGGATATGAGCTGGCAATGTGCGCTGGTAGCCCAAGAGGCCAACCGTCCCCTGGGCTGCATGAAGAGAAGCGTGGCCAGCAGGTTGAGGGAGGTGATTCTGCCCCTCTGTTCTGCTCTTGTGAGACCTCACCTGGAGTACTGCGTCCAGCTCTAGAGCCCTCAGCACTAGAAGGATATGGAGCTTATCATGGTTAAAACTGGCTGGCAACTAAGTACCACACAGCTGCTTGCTCACTCCTCACCCTCCCTCAGTGGGATGGGGGAGAGAATTGGGAAAAATAAAGTAAGACCCGTGGGTTGAGATAGAGACAGTTTAATAAGAGAGAAAAATAACAATAGTAATAATAATAATGGTAAGAGAATATTCAGAATATATAAAAGAAGTGATGCACAATACAATTGCTCACCACCCGCTGACTGATGCCCAGCCCATCCTGAGCAGCGATCACTCCCTCCTGAGCCACGATCACTCAAGCAAGTGGTTTTGCTTAACAGAATGATTGCCTGATTAATTAAAGGTAAAGTTTTATCACAGCAGAACCTAATACCTAAGAGACTTTTCTGACTAAATCTACATTAGCTTTGTACTACCATCAGAACTTTTAAAAATACTCTCAGTTTAATGCTCAGATATATTCTTCCACAGAATGAGGAATGTACAATAATGATTTTAAGACTTGGAGCTATTGTCAATATTGCATATTGTGGTGTTAAAAGCACATTAAACTAGAAATGACAACTTTTTTTCTTCCCCAAAGGGACAAAAAAGAGCTATGTTTAAAATAAAAACATAAGGGGCATGAAATGTGGTTGAATTATCTCAATTAAATATTATGCAAATATTTTTTATTAAAATGTTTTCATAACTGAGATACAGAAGATTTAGCATATCAGTCATTCTTTTGTATTGATCTAAGAAGATTTCAGAGCATGTGTGATTCACTGGTATCCTCCATATAATTTAATACAAAATTTCCAATTACATTATAATAATAATGTGACAATACATTGAAATTGTAATGAAAAATGCTGTTAGCTGTGTTTCTTTCATAATCTATATTATTAAGATGCTGATATATGAAATTATTATTGTTTGATTCTTAAACACAATTGACATCACAGTTGCTCCTACTGATACTCATCATTCATACCACTTGGTTTGACTTTCAGCAGCTTGATATAATTCTACGTTAATGTTGTTTTATGTTTTTGCCAAATTTCCATCTGCCAGTAGTAACATCTCTTCTTGACTTGCATGGACATATATTTAAGAGGTTAGAATTTCACAGGATTTATATGATCAATTATTGCTAAAAGGCTATCCTTCAGAATTTAAGTGGCCTACAATAGCACAGAAAAGGTTGCTTAGGCCAACGTACAGAGAAAATCCAATAAAATTGGAATTGTTCTTCACTGTTATGTAAGTTTTAATTTAAGGTCACATTTCAACTTAGAAATCACAGCAGCATTTACTCTCACCTCAAACTTACCTGTTTCTAATCTTCATCCTCACACAGGACTACTATCAGAAAAAAAGCATGTAAAATCTAAGGATCCTACACTATTTAAATGATTGGTTGTATTGGGTTTATGCAGCAAGGTTTTAGTAGCAGGGGGGCTGCAGGGGTAGCTAGAACTCAATTGGGCCACTGTTCTAAGAGATAATAAAAAATGTTTTTACAAAGACACCACTACCAAAAAGGGATCCAAGGAGAATCTCCATCCTTTATTGGATGTGAGGGGGCAACATTGCCACCAAGGATGAGAAAAAGGCTGAGGTACTTAATGCTTTCTTTGCCTCAGTCCTTAATAGTCAGACCAGTTATCCCCAGGGTATTCAGACCCCCGAGGTGGAAGACAGGGATGGAGAATGGAATAAACCCCCCATAATCCAGGAGGAAGCAGTTAATGACCAGCTGTGCCACCTGGACAGTCACAAGTCTGTGGGGCCTGAAGGTATGTGCCGAAGAGTCAAGCTGACAGAGGAGTTTGTCAAGCCACTCTGCATCATTTATCAGCAGCCCTGATTAACAGAAGAGGTCCCAGATGACTGGAGGCTAGCCAATGTGACACCCATCTACAAGAAGGGCTGGAAGGAAGAACTGGGAACTACAGGCCTGTCAACCTGACCTCAGTACCAGGAAAGATTATGGAGTGGTTCACCTTGAGTGCGCTACCCAGGAATTTTGCAGGACAACTAAGGGATCAGACCCAGCCAGCATTGGTTCATGAAAGGCAGATCCTGCTTGACCAGCCTGCTCTCCTTCTATGAGCAGCTGACCCACCTAGTGGATGAGGGAAAGGCCGTGGATGTTGTCTACCTGGACTTTTTTAAAGTCTTTGACATATTCTCCCACAGCATTCTCCTGAAGAAGCTGGTGGCTCACGGCTTAGACAGGTGTACTCTTTGCTGGGTAAAAAAATGGCTGGATGACCCAGCCCAGAGAGTTGTGGTGAACGGAGTTAAATTCATTTGGCATCTGCTCACAAGCAGTGTTCCCCAGGGCTCATTTCTGGGGCCAGTCTTGTTTAATATCTTCATAAATGACCTGGATGAGGGGATCAAGTGCACCCTCAGTAAGTTTGCAGATGACACCAAATTGGGTGGGAGTTTCAATCTGCTTGAGAGTAGGGAGGCTCTGCAGAGGGATCTGGACAGGCTGGATCAATGGGCCGAGGCCAGTTGTATGAGGTTCAACAAGGCCAAGTGCCGGGTCCTGCACTTGGGTCACAACAACCCCATGCAATGATACAGGCTTGGGGAAGAGTGGCTGGAGAGCTGCCCAGAGGAAAAGGAACTGGAGGTACTGGTTGACAGCTGAGTAAATATGAGCCAGCAGTGTGCCCGTGTGGCCAAGAAGGCCAGCAGCATCCTGGCTTGTATCAGGAATAGTGTGGCCAGCAGGAGTAGGGAAGTGATCATGCCCCTGTACTCGGTGCTGGTGAGGCCGCACCTTGAATACTGTGTTCAGTTTTGGACCACTCAGTTCAAGAAGGGCATTGAGGTGCAGGAGTGTGTCCAGAGGAGAGCAACAAAGCTGGTGAAGGGTCTGCAGCACAAGTCTTATGAGGAGTGGCTGAGGGAACTGGTGTTTTTTAGTGTGGAGGAGTCTGAGGAGAGAGACCTTATCGCCCTCTACAACTACCTGAAAAGAGGCTGTAGCAAGGTGGGGGTCAGCCTCTTCTCCCTGGTAATGGGCAATAGGACAAGGGGGAATGGTTTGAAGTTGCTCCAGGGCAGGTTTAGGTTAGACATTAGGAAAAATTTCTTTAGTGAAAGAGTGGTCAAGCATTGGAACAGGCTGCCCAAGGAAGTGGTGGAGTCACCATCCTTGGATGTGTTAAAAAAATGTGTAGAGGTGGCGCTTTGGGACATGGTTTAGTAGGCATGGTGGTGTTGGGTTGACAGTTGGACTTGACCATCTTGGAGGTCTTTTCCAACCTTAATGGTTCTTTGACTCTATGAAAACCACTGTATTTTGTGAGTCATCTGGAATCTTAAGGGTTTCTTACTTTAATTCAGCTGTACTATTATAACTAAACTATTTTTAAAATGGAAAACTCATTCATCATATATTTATAAATTATAGAGAACATTTAAATTCACTTTTCTCTGTTTTTCTTCAAAATTTGGATGAAATCTGTGAAAACACAACAGTCTGACAAATCATAGGTTATCATATAATTCATAATATATCCTGGATTTTCACAATAAAAAATATCATCTTTATAATCTGACGAACTTGTTTGCTGTCATATTAAGGTATTTATGTATTTCATTTAACTTCAGCTGCTTTAGGAAAAGCTCAGAAAAGCCCTGAATTGTACCAAAGTTATGACAGACCAAAGAACTTCACATTTCCAAACAAAAAGCAGAACCTGATAGAAAGTACCAACCTCAGACCACCAAGGAGTCCTTTCAACTACTGTTCATGGGTATGCCTTCAGCTGGGAGTTTTACGCAGTATGTTCTTTCCTATTTCAGGACCAAGGCCATTGAGTTCATCCTTTTGTAGTTTAATATTTGCTCTGCTGTCATGACAGGTCATTTACTTGGTTTCCTTATTGTTCTGGTTAGCTGTCTTTTTTCGAGTGCTTTGCAGCCACTTTCTGGCTCATGCATCCATGTTTCCTTCTATCAAGAGGACAGTAGATATAAGGATGATGCCTACCTGCATCTTGTCCTACCATCCAAACAAAATGTGGCCAGACTGCAAACAGGGACCAGGATTTTAGAAAGCAGCACAGAGAATTTGTGTCCTAAAATATATAACCAATTATCATCAGTGTAACATTCGTAACAGATCTTAAATTATTGTGAGATACTAAAAAACATTTTTGGATGCATACAGAAAACAAATTCTAAGGACTGTATTAAATATTTAAGTTCCTTTGTGAGTGTGGCTAGACACACTGACCTAATAGTATACCATAGTATACTAATATACTAGTAATGGTATCCCTTCTACACAAGGGATATGAAAAGGAAGATGCTAGGTTTTCTATATCATTTTTTTCTCTAATAAAGGACCAAAAGGCAATGCAACCCAAAGGTAATGTGAAATATAAAAGAGGCCAAGGATCACTACAAATCTCTGCCTCTCACTAGCACTGTCTTGCTACTTTAGTTGGAAGAAAAAACAATGCAAAATACAGAGCACATGTGGGGGAAAAAAAAAAAAAGAAAAAAAAAGAAGCAGAGAAACCTATCAGTTGGGTGCATAAAAAATCTTTGTTAAACTGATGATTTATCTGTGGTGCTATCCACTACATGTAGTCAAGCTATGTCCTTGCTATTTTAATCGCGATGAATTTTTGTACTTTTTTTCAAAGTTATCTTTCATATGAGAAATAGATGTTATTATAATCTTAATTTTCACCTTGCTATGATAATATTGCATATACAAGGTTGTGATCTATCAAAAAATTCAATTAAGTCTTGCTATGACTTTCTATAGTTATGAGCTGTAGGTCCCAATAGAACAAAGAGATAAATAAAAGAACCACAGTTTATATGGCCTTCACCCATTTCATGGATGTTTGCAGTACAGAAAGAAAAGGGGTCATAGTAATGATAGTAATAGAGGCATGAAATTCAGAAATTACTAATTGTTTTTGTGTTTACAGCTTCTGAATACTTAGTTTTTTGCTCTTCTTCCATGGGTATCGTGGACTGCATCCCTCTCCAGGAAGGACTCTGCCTCTGCTTGTCTTGGCTCCCAGCTAGAGCAGCCCACTCTATAACAAGGCCTAAATTGCCTGAGTAAGGGCTTTCAACTACTGTGTGAAAGGCAGGAATTGGCATGTTATTTATTTGTTTCCATTCCCATTATTTGTTGATAATCAGCTCTGAATTTTTGTATTTTACTAACTTATATTTATAACAACACTCAGTCAAAATTTTTGCAGTTGAGATATAGGAAATAATATCTGCTTATAGATCTGGTAAGGTATGTTTTATGCACCTAATTTTTTTTCTTTTCCAAAGTCATAATGAAAAATCATAATATTGTGAACTAGCTATCTGCATGGAAAAAAGGAATAACTGGATCAGGTAGATCAAAACTTTAGATTTATACAAATACAGAAATGTCTAACTTTTTATCCTTTCATTTGCTGTAAGAAACAGTGAATACGTCCTTCCATGGGTTAAACTTTTTTCTAGGTCTAACAAATTATCTTAGTTCTGTGGTACCTGGATATACCTAGACACTACTTTGTATTTTCAAAGTGCTTTATAAGCATTAACTACATCCTGTTAACACTGTCAATGTGGCAATGTCGCACTGAGCTGCTTAGCAGTGTAAGATACGCTTTGACTTTTACAGAAATCACCAAGAGTGATATTTTGAATCAGCAGCTTACAAAGTAAAAGGATAAGAACGATACCTGAGAGCAAATACAACCTTTGAATATGACAGATCTGACCATCAACAAGCTTTCAAAATATAAAGGTATTCTCACCAAATTAAATGGAAAGGAAAAAAAAAAGACAGTAAATGGGATTATTGAATAATAACTCCATTAACCACGTGGAGATGCAAAATTTGCTATCCAGTGAGGGTTACAAGTGACACCAGCTTCTAATCTGGAATTTGTCAGGTTCTAGTTGTATGTATCTCTCTCTTCTTTTTTTTTACCAGCTTCTTAAAGGATGTCATTTTGCCAGATTGTATCCTAAAAGAAAATAAAGGATATATTTACAAACTGTTTCCAAAAGGGAACACAGGGCAAAACAGACAAGAAAGCAGATAAACCTACAGCTCATCTCTGCAAGGTCCAGGCAACTTGACATCTCTTCTCACTTTTGTTAGGTTCCACTGAGCCAATGCTTATTGCTATTATTTTAAAGGTATCAAGGGATTAAGGGGGCAAAGGAGGATTGTCATACTATACATACAAACTGAAGGTAATTTTTTTTGTTAATGGGTCTTAAATAACACAGTATAAACCCATTAATCCAGTTCTCATTTTATCTTAACTGCTAACTGCTTAACAAAGATTGATCCCTCTCAGGTGAAGATAATGTTCATGGGATTTTAACTAACAAACCCCTGACATTACAGTGAATTAAATTAGTATAACTGGAAATTAATAGTTTATTTTATTATAATAAGCACAGCAGATATTTAGTCCACTTTCTGAAATATATTATTATATAGTTGCTGGTAGCATCCACTGCGAGAATATTCTCACAGGAGGTACATTATTAGCAGAAAGTGAGATAAGAAACTCTCTTCCTCCTTGTGCAACAACTGAACAAAGGAGAAGCTGAAGCTGGGCACCTGAACAGCACTTCAGATGAAGAGAGCTCTGAATTGTTACGCAAATTTTAATCAAATTCTTTATTTATTTTATTTCTGATCATACATGAAGCCAAAGGAGCACAATCTGGAGCAGGTAGGAGATTTTTAGGTCACTGAAGCTCCTTTTTGTTCTGCAACCCTTCTTAATTGGTACAAAGATAGTCCTATTTTGAACAAAATGTCTGTATTAGACCAGCAGACAGATGCTTAAGGACAGAGGCCTTTGAACTAGTGTTTGGGTGAGGAAGTATCTAAATGCTTTCTCTATGGATTCCTGTTGCCTTATTCTGCCAGAAAAGTATAAAGATTAGTTATAGGATCTGATCTAAAATCAGTTCTGTGGTAGTCCAGAGCAAATTGCATAGAAGATTCATTTTTCATCCAGCCTTTCAGTTTCTGTAAAGTCAGTCTTGGGTCTTACCAACGTTGGCTGCATCTATAGAACCCATGTAAAATCTGGATTATGCAAAATCATAGAATCATAGAATTGCTTTGGTTGGAAAAGACCTTTAAGATCATCAAGTCCAACCTTCAACCTAACTCTGACAACCCACCACTAAACCATGTTCCTAAGCACCTCATCTATCCTTCTTTTAAATATCTCCAGGGATGGGGACTTGACCACCTCCCTGGGCAGCCCATTCCAGAGCCTGACAACCCTTTCTGTGAAGAAGTTTTTCCTAATGTCTAGCCTAAACCTGCCCTGGCGCAACTTCAAACCATTCCCCCTCATCCTATTGTCCGTTACCAGGGAGAAGAGGCCGACCCCCACCTTGCTACAGCCTCCTTTCAGGTAGTTGTAGAGGGCGATAAAGTCTCTCCTCAGCCTCCTCTTCTCCAGACTAAACAACCCCAGTTCCCTCAGCCGCTCCTCATAAGACTTGTCCTCTAGACCCCTCACCAGCTTTGTGGCTCTCCTCTGGACATGTTCCAGCAATGCAACATCTTTCTTGTAGCGAGGGGCTAAAACCCCTAACTGGAGTCTTTTTTACCTCTTCTTTGAAAGCTTCACTTTGTTGTTACAGGTACAAGAAGAACATTTTTTTCCTTGTTTTACTAAGTTATTCCAGTTCATCTCTTCCTCCTGCTTGTGGATATTGTTAGGTTATGTGACTACACAGGGGAAGAAGGCAGTCAGAGTTAGAGCTAATGGAGCATCGTGACCCATTTGCTCCCAAGGCTGTCAGAGGAGGATGGACAGTCCATGGCTTATGCATGAAACCCATCATGATATCTCAACAGGAGAGGCTCCCCACATCGTCTTGAAGACAGAAGAGGATTACTGCTTAGGGGTATGTGACTTGTTATGGGACATGGTAGCATATGGATCTGCAGCATCCCGGGGGTCTGTGCTTCTGGGGTCTTTGGTGATCGCACATGAAATCTTCAGTGGTCTCCCACAAGGTTGGTGATCTTCCTCCGGAGTCTTCCACGGTCTCCCATGAGGTCCCCCCTGCAGTGTGAGATTGCAGCCTTTTTTATAGAGCACAGTCCATCACATGCACACACATTTGGTGTGCTTTACTTTTGGTGGGCTCTGTTCATGCGCTTTGTTGTTGCTGGGCAGGGGCAGGGTTCTGCTCGCAGGCTTTAAGTGGCAGCAAACTGCAAGCCTTGGTGGGCAGGTGGCCCTGCCTGAGTGTCCACTGCTTCAGCAAGCCTGCAAACCACCTTGCCTTCAGCAATGCTGATCTTCACAGATCGCCACACAAAGGAGCAAGCTTTGAGACTGTTAGCTGGCTATTCAGTCGACAGTTAGCTGGCTATTCAGTCTCCCACAGTCATGTCTTATTGAAGTCCATTTCTGGCTATTTTCCTTGGTGAGAGGGATATGTCTCTACTCTGCGTGCATGTGTGTGTACGGAATTCTAAGTGCCAGCCACTGGAGATGGCACAACAGGTCATAACGGTCTGTGCATCTGGAGTCATACCAACTGGTGAGACAGTTCACTAACAAGCATCAAAATGGACTGGCCAGTGAATGGGATATAGGCTTGGGACACAAGTATTGTGACAATTGTCTAAGCTCAGGAGCCAAGTATTGCAGCAACTGTCTAAGCTCAACTACTGGAGGGGTCCATATTGTGCATATGTGTAGATTTCCCACTAGGGGACTTTCACTCTGATCAGCTGGAGAGGGGAACAGGATGAGGCTATTGGTGCTGCTCATGTTTGCATGAGCACTGAGTGTGTCTGTGTTGATCTGTGTTGGCCATTTGTGCATCCATGTATGTGTGTGTGTAGGGTGTAAATATGCACATGTGCTAATTCAAAATACATGCCCAGACTAACTATGGGCTGGACCTGGGGATGTGGAGGTGCAGCACCTTTGTCAGGCTACCAGATCTGGCAGCTCTGATATATGGAGTCCTTACACGCCTTCCAGGCATCCTGGATGGAAAGAAAAAGGAAAGGCTACAATGGCATGGCTTGTTTCCTTTAGCAGGCAACATTACATTTATTCCTAATATATTTTCTGTCTTTTAAACTACATGGGTGATTTTAAACAACACTACAAGCCAGATGTGTAACAAGCCCAGAAACTCAGCTATCTATACTCTGAGATCTGTGTTTATATTGAGAGCACAGTGTATATTGCTGTCCAGTTTTGCAAACTGTCACAAAAAAATTCCTTTAAAATGTTGAATTATAATATATTTTTATGCTTCCCCCCTCCCCTGTTCTTCAGCCAGGCTGGTTGACCAACATTTCAACAAGGATTTAAAGATTTAAGGTTATTTCACATAAGACTGTAATTGTAAATCCACCAGAAATTCTGGATTTTCAGACAAAGGATATACATATGCTCAAAAGCAATGCAAGCAAAAATGGACTTAAGTCTATGCACGGAGCTGAAAAAAGGAAGGTGAAGATGGAGCTTGTTACAGTTACTTCTATCAAACTGGGTAAAACTGATAAGGAATGAACAAGACTCAGCTGTCATTAATATTGTCTGAGACAATGACAAGCTACTTTAAGTAAGGTGGATCCAGATTCCCTATGATGAAGACAGTGATTGCTGCGCAGAGGATGATTGCGATATTGTACAGGTATGCCTGGATCAGTTGAGGCAGGTCTGAGGTAACAGGAATGGGAAGAAGTATCATTCTGACAAATTGCACACTTCAGGACCAATGTAAAGAATTTCTGACTCAAGCTCATCAGAGAAAGGAAGACTTCATGTTTTAGTCCTTAAAGCAGAAATATGAACCCTGCTAACTTTAGTGGACATATAAAAGAAAGTATGACCCTATTAAACAGCTGGTGTGTAATTTCTGGTAGAAAAAGAGAAACAATGATCTGCTGTACAAGGCAATATTTAATAATCTTCAATAATAATTCTAATTTAGTCACAAATTTCCAAGGATCAGGACTTCAAGCTGAACATGAACACAAATTACTAATACAGATAGGTTAATTTATAAGCCTTTGCTAGTAGAAATACATGATTGGGAGCACAGATTACCCTATAAACTCATCAAAGCATAAATGTCATAGTTGAAGAATATATATAAGTGCAATGCTGGCACAAGTAAATAAGAATATTAATTGATTTTTTATAAATTTAGACTGGAGCTCATTAGAAGATTTTTATTACCTTGAGGAGGCTTTTAAAAAATCCCCCAATATATAATATATTTTGGAAATATATACAGTGTTTTATTAATTTGGGGGAGGTCTGTAAGATATGATGTGGTGACCCAGTCAGTGTTTGAGAAAGTATTTTTTATTCCTATACTTTTAAGAAGTTAGGAGAGGAAACCTTGATTATGTTCAATGTTGGGGTTTTTTTTGCAGTTTTCATTATGTGAAAGTCATCAATGGGTTGCACCAAAGTCCTAAAATTATTTTAAATAACCTTTTTTTTCAAATTCTATATAGTATATGTTGGATTATTTCTGACTTTTTTCTGAGCTTTATTTTTATTAGGTTATGATTTCAAGGGTTTTTTTATTTGTTTTTGTCACAACTCAGAAGACTGAAAATCCTGTGGTGAGAGTTTCATGAAGAACACAAAAAGCTTATACAAAAAATTGCAAGAAGCCATATTGACAAGACCATATAACTCTAGGGTTATTTTTTGTAATAAACAAGAATATTTTGTAAATATGTAAGCAGAATTACCATTGTTTGTATTTAAGAAAGTATAAGTATCATAGTGGTCCTTCACATTATTTTTAACTGACAATTTTTGAAATATTTTTAATGTTAGTAAACAGAAGCTTTGAAAAGATTTTTCAAATATTAATTTTTTTGTTTCCAAAAGGTAACTTTTTCCTAATTTTCTCATACATATCTCTATTTCATTCATTCATTCTACATATTTTTTGCTTGCATAAGTTGAATGACTTCATAAAAAATACAGAAATAAATGAATGGCCACACTCCTTGTATAATTACATTTATCTAGAAGTACAAAATCATTGTAACTGCTTCCTGACCAGCAGCCCTTTTACATTTTACTGGTCCTTTTTGTCCTCCCTCCTTTCTGTTTTCTCACACTTGTTACTCCCACATCAATCTTGCTCCCTTTCTCTGCTTTTGGTGGTTCCACAAAACAGCCCATAAGTTTTGTACATTCCCACCATCTCTTAAAGCATCCCATAAAAAGTTTTACGCACTCCCATGCAACATCCCATGATAAGTTTGCTCTTTCCCATGATGTTTTTGTTCTCCCCCTTCTTACCAGCTGTAAAGACCTGTCTAAGCCCCTCCAAGATGCTGAGATGTCCCTTCCACTACCTATCCATCAGGGACCTGAGGGAGAGCTCAAATCTTCAATATTATCTCCATTGTCTTCCTGTTAGAGTTTGTGCATTTAAATGCTTTTTATTTCCTTCTTTGTCTCTTGTCTCTCTTTTATGCAGGATAGCCTCTAACCAGATAGCCTCACAAATCAGACGTCCTGCATGCCCTTACATTCCACACCTCTTTTACCTTCCTCACATCCTACATAGTCTTAAAAAGATAATACCTGGAGAAAGAAAAAAACAAAAGAAGAGTCCTGGATACTTTCTTGTAATACTATGGTTTTCAAGTAGGTCCCATAAAACTGAACTGAGGAAATATGCATTTTGTCACCAATAATACCTACATTCTCTTTTACTAAGAGGCTGTTCAGTGACCTTTTTAGAATGTGCTTGTTTTCCTTAACTGTACTTTCTATGAGACTGGAAAATTAATCTTGATTTAAACTGCCCTAATTCTGCAAATCTTTTTTTGCAAAGCTAACCACTCGTTTAAGAGGAGTTGCAATTAGGAGCACTTAAGAGTTTTCATGATTACGGATGCTGTTCGAAAATTCAGTGTAAGCTTATTTGAAAATTCAGTGTAATGTTATTATGTTACTCCTGTGATTACATTTATAGGCACAAGAGAGGACATTGTATGTCAGTTGTACAGTTGGTTAATCCATCCTCACTCACCACACTAAAGAGAATAATCAGTTTTACAGCTGGCATTTTCAGGATTCAGAAGTAACTTTTGGTTCCATCCAGTGAATCTGTATGAGCAGCAGAAGGGATTCTTACTGTTGGAGAGAGCTGCCTATGGAAATAATCAGCCCTGGTGCTGTATCAGCATGGCTTTTCCAAAGAAAAAAGCTTTTTGGATTGAAGTATGTTACAAGAGCAGGATGCATCTGGATAAAAGTGATGCCATCTAGATGCATGGCGGATAGCTCCTTTCAAAATGTAGCAGCAGTGAAAAAGTATTTAAGGTACAAATTTAAGGAGTTAAACAATTCTAAACATATAAGGTCAGTAAGTGACCATATTGCTATACAAATGCATACTCTATAAAACAGACATGACTAACACAAAAATTAGGTTAATAACACAGTTACATGACAGCAACAAGATTCCTGGCTATGGGGTAAAAGAATTAATAATCATCTTACTCTTCTGAATCTTCATTTGATACTTGGCATCCTAGGCTCTCTTTACTCATTTTCCAGTTCCCAGTCTCCATTTTCCAATTGCTACTCAAGTTTTTACTTTTTTTTTTAATTTATTTTTAAGTAATATATTTGTCATAAATGTGCTTCACCTTTTGTCTAGGCATGTATTGAGTCTTCATGTGTTTGGGGTTTTTCTCTGCGCATAGCTAACTATAATTTTCAGATGAACTTGCACAAGAAGTATCAGTTGAAAAGCTTTAGAAAGTATGAAGGTAATATGATAATTTGTGACTTACTTTAGGACACTTCATTTCAGTAAATAGTTTTTTTTCTATTTCTTCTTATTTTAAAGCAAGTGCAAGCTGTAATAGGACATGGGGAGGGTTTTTTGATTTTTGCCTCTATAGCTGCTGACACAAAACCCAAAAATGCTGACATAGATAATATCAAGAGAGTCTGTATTTGATTGAATTTAGTATCTGAGTACATATTTTGCTAAGGAAAGACAAGCTAATTGTTGAGTATTTCCATTTCAACATGGATTGACTGAAGGTGTTGGGGCTTTTTTCTCTGAAATCGATAATTTTTACCAGCTTACATCAGCACATAGTTAAATTGCTGCAAGAAACCCCTTTGTTTTCACATTAAAAATCAGAGGCCCTGATTTATAAGTTTCATTGTCTTAAGCAAGCTCTGACATCTGAATGCTTCTGTTTTAAGACCACTGAGATGTCCAGAGTTATTCTGTAAAATGTTTTATTTGCTTCCCATCAGCAACCCAGAAGCCTGCCAGTACTGCCAGCCCTACTGGTAGATTAGGTCCTTTGCACAAAGATCTTCAAAAGAGATCGTTAAGATGCCCAGACTAGTTTTTACACATCTGAATTCTGCATCTCAAAACTTGGAAATTTCACCTATAGTTCAAAATCTTAAGTCTTCCCAGACTCTTTACACTTTTTCGGTGCGTTCTCCTAATTCTGAGGACTATCTTGGCAAAAAAATACCCCAAACCCAACAAACTCTTCTTCCAAACACCATATTTTATTCTAAAGAAAATAGGTCCACAAATTCTTTTACATGGAAAAATTTTAATGTTTATTTCAGTTCAGAAAAAAAACCCTCACCTTTTTGAAATTTGATTTTTCACTGAAGTGCAGAGAGAACATGCTGAAATCAAAGTGCTCCAAGGGAAAGAGGAGGAATGAGGAAGGAGTAAACAGTGACCTGCCTTAAGAACAGGGGAAATAAAATTATGTTCAAAGTTCACTGTCTTCAAGCCTTGAGTATAACAAGAAGATCTATTCCACCATCAGAAAAAAGTTGTTGTGTTAGGCCAGTCATTACCATCCATTACTGTGGAGCAGTATAAACATGTCTGAAGATGAACATAAATTGCTTAATAGCATTTGTAAATTAATTTTGGTTAGGATTTTTAATCTTTTGCATATTGAGTATTTTCTTAGTTGGAAAACTAATAATTTGTTTTCTCATTTCTGATCTTTATTCATAAAGGAAGGCATTATTCACCTTAAGTAAGCATGGCAGAATTGGACGCTACAATATAAATGTTATCATTCTACTTAATACTACTATTTCATCATTTATACTTATATTGATCATCTTTGAAACCATAATATCAACATCTACATTGAAGAATTATATTCAAAGGCATCACCAAGATTCTCTCATACTTAGAATCACTAGCTTGCAGTTAATGAAGCATGATGCCAAAGCACATTAAATAGATTATTTCCAGTGAATCTCTTTGTAAAACTTTTTTTTTTCCTAAAAAAGAGTCAAATATTTAATTTCAACATAGATTATATTTTTCATTTCAGATAATAATCATGAGTGAAGAGTTGAGAGGGAATATAGGTTATGTATTAAATTCGCAAAATGCCATTAGTGCTTGTTGTTTTGTTGGGTTAATTGTATAGAATTTCTGAGAACAGAGTCCTTCAAAATGAAATGCTTCTGTTATATAAAAAAAAAGATAGATTCAAGTTCAAGGATGTTTATCACCAATGTACTATTCAAAACCTAAGGGTATTGTTCTCTTTCTATTTTATTCACCCATATATAGAATTTATACAGAATTATTTTTTAAAATCTTAAAATCCAGCACATAAGAATAAAGGTGATGAAAATTGATAATTAATTCAGGGAAGTACATACTGAAACTCATTAAAAAGCAACAGATTGATGACATCTGTTAAAGCACCAAATATATATCCCCAAAGCAATGTTATTTGTCTTTGGTCCTTTTTTTCCCTACCAAATGCAACAGATTTTTTATAGACCTTTAAAACATTGGGTTTTTTGCATTCAGATTAGTAGGAAGTAGACTAAAATGTCCTGGTGTTTGTTTATAAACAGGATATGCTTGTCTTCTTCATCAACATGAGGAAGATAAAGTAGTAACATAACACGTTAAAAGTATAAATAATCACTCCTGTTGAGCTTAAAAATAGTCATTCAAAGTCACAAATTAAGTTGCATGGAAAGTAGGCCCTCTAAGGACCTGAGCTGAATTAATGAATTTAACAGTAGAATTGCAAATTGCATTACTACACATTAAGTATGACCTTTTGTCATAAACATTGAAGTATGACATATAAATATAATCCTTGCAGATCTCTGAAGCACCAAGAGAATATATCCATCCCTATTTATTCAGCCTTTTTTCTCAGGAAGCTTACAAGGTAAAAAACATTCATCAGTAAGAATGAACCCTGACAATAAAATGCAGAAATTAATCAGAGCATGCTGTGAGAGGGTAGTTAGCTTTCCGAAAACAGAAAAAAAGAAAAATAAAAGCTACTACTGCTGTAATCAGTAAAACCGGGAGTCATTATTGATTTACAGTAACCTGAATGTCTCCAAAATAGTCTCTGTCATCTGAAATAACTTTTAAGGAAGGAGGTGTGTATCGATGTGACAAAAAGTATTAGCGAAAAATTATAATTCTTGGTTCAGATTCCAGTATAAGCTTGGATGAAATTCCTGAAGAAATTTAACTAGGCCACATATATATAGCTGCAAAAACTATAGTAATGATTACTCACTGTAAATCTTACTTCAATGTGTATGTCCTATATAAGTTCTTTTGAAAAGGGAATCTCCGTGAGTTTGTAGCTGCCATGACACAGCTATTTAGAAAATGAAGCCACAGACTTGTTCATGGTTATCTAGATTCATCTGCATGAATACTGCTTTCCATGATAAAAACTGGTTTTAAATGCTAGACATTAAGAGTCTCTCCCAGTAATGTTATAGGAAACCTTTCCCAGGTCCACTACAGAGATGGAAAATATTGTGCCTTCAGGCTTTGTATTGAGGTTTTAGTCTGTATGTTTGACTTTCCTTTGCCTTCCATGAGGGTGTTCGTTGCCATAAAGCAGACTTGAATTTGACCAATGGGTCATAAAATCCTTTTGGGTTGCTAGTCAGCTTCCATGCAGGTAAATGATGATAAAACAAGGACTTGGACAAGAACTTTGAATTTCACACAGAAGAATTATCTAGTCTTATTTTATTCTGGTGTTAAGACAACTAGAAATTTTGTGCATTATTTTTAATTGAATGGACTCATGGCAAATACCTGACATAAATTCTTTTTCCTAATGAAAAGAAGAAGTAAGCCCCAAATGTTGCTGGCAGCTTAAGCTAAAAAAGGAAAACCAATTAAGCTCAGATTAAAATAGTTTTCCATTCCAGGAAAATTTGAGAATTCAAAGGTGTTTTTTTTCTCATAGCAAGACTCCATAATCTAAAAATAACAATTAATTACCCCACAATGGGGAAAGGTAAGCTTTGATAAAGCTAAATGTTCACTTGATAATTTTGAAATATAAGGTATTTATATAAACTATTTTTTAAATGGAAGTGTTATATTATTATTTATTATTCTATTATGCTTTCATAGTAATATCTGTATCAGTATTTGGAACATTTAAAAGGCATAATTTCATTTGTGATTGTTCAGTCTGTATACTTTCCAGTTTCAGATTTTTTACTTTCTTTCACCTTAGACATGCCATCAGTATCTCCAGAAAGGTTTTTTGAAATGTTTCTAATGACATGTAAAAATTACAGCCATGTCTGTGTAAAATCATGGTAAAACCCTTTGCCAATATAAAACTTACTGACTTTTATTTTCTCATGTACCCCATAAGTTTTGGAATTATTTTAATACCAAGTACCTTGTTCCCTTTAATCCTGGACATGAATATCCTATAACTTTATTCCTGAAACAAAAGAGTCAGACAACTGACAGGTGTAGGGTTTGTATTTACACAAAAAATTCCATGCGAATAATACTAGAAACTGCAAGGTCAGAAAGACCTTTTTGTGGAAACTTTTTGTGTAGTGTAATCAATTGATCTTTGTTCAGAGTTCAGGATCTTCCTTAGCCACAGCTATGGGAAAATGTTACCAAAGTCTCTTCTATCTGAAGAGTTTCATTCCACATCATTCAATTATTGATTATGCTTTCCATTTTTGTAATTCTACATTAGTAATTCTAAACGCAGTACAATGACTTCTTCTCTCAACAGTAGACAAAGCAGTTTAATCATTAGTGGATGCGGTCTCTCCTATGTACATTTTCATGTTCCTGTGCTAAATGCAAAGACTATGGCTCTTTCTGAGATACCTAAGATTAAGTACCTTAAGTTTGTTCATCACCTAGTGAGGCAAACAAAATGAATCCTTCCAAAACTCCTGGACTTATAAGAATGTTAAAATAGCTTTTAAATTAAGATAGCATATGAGAATTCACCTTTTCATCTTTGAAACCACTCATAATTTATGCAGAAAAAGAAGCTCTAAGTGAGGTAAACCAGCTTATTTCTCTTTCAAGGAGTTTAGATCCTCAAAAGGGCATCACTCACATCAAGTAGAGCTTTTCAATTAAACTCACTAAACAAATGCTAAATCTTTCTGTGCAAGTATTTATATTCAGTGACCAGCACTTTTTCCCTTTGTAAAACAATGATTAATATCAAGGTATCTTACATGCAATATTTTAGGAAGGTCATCAAGTCTGATTATTAAGTCTGGGAGCAGCACACAGAGCCACAGTAGTTGCTGCAGAGTTTCCAGGTTTCTTTTTCAGGGACTTCTGGTTGGTGCTGAGGGCAAGGGCTCACTTCTGCAGTGTGCTGAGCAAGATGAGAGCCTTGCTTATGGCTGGGTAGGAAGAGCCTGCACCTTCTCCACTGAAGGCTGCGTAGCACAGTGATGTGCCATGTGTTGTGGCCAAGGTGAGATGGAGACAAAGACCTTGACCAGAAAGAGCTCCTGAGAGAGGATGTGGATACCCAGGGTTTGGCTACACGGTGTGCTGGCTGGCTTCATTGGTGACAGTGCTGGCTTCATCTGTGGGAGGCATGCTCTAGTCAAGGTGCTGACGCACTAGGTGTAGGAGCTGTGAGAAGTGGTAGTCGCTGGGAAAGATGAACAGGGAGATCAACAGGGTCTTTGCAGAAACACAACAGGGCCAAGAACCTGAACACTGTGTTGCTAAGAAGGAGGACAGCAGGGGACAGCTGACAAATGGAAACTCCTGAGATGTAGGAGGATGGAAATGTCCTACTTCTCGTGACACATTTAAATCTTCTTGTCTGCCTCTGGTTTTGCAGAGGGTACTTCCAGTGGAGGGACCTTTAGTACTTCAGGAGTGACTATAAGGCTCTGGGGATGAAAGTCAAGGCTGTGAGGGTTATCTCCTTGATCCTGCTAGTACAGGCAAATGGCATGAGGAGGAGCAAGTTGATCCTGCTGGTTGATGCCTGCTTCTGCTCCTCCACCACAGCTTTTGAGGAAATATTGCCCCTGGTAGATGAATAGGGGTACATCTATTGTTTCACCTCTCTCCTTAATAGCCATTGCACTATTGGAAATCTTGATCTAGATACAGAATTATAGCATTAATATTGAAAATTGTGCCAGCACACACACTCATGACAGTTGTTAAGGAAAAGATGGAACATTCTTTCTGGGATTTTTTTTTCCCCCAAATATAATGCTTAAAAAGCTCCAGCAGTTTTTAACAACTATATTGTTATTTTTCCTAATAATATTAGCCTATCTTGCTGGATTTTTTAATTGCCTTTTCTTAATCGCATCTCACATCTCTTTGGTCTAGATTAACATTTGGCAGCAAAGTGGAGTTGGCAATAATTATTTAGGAATTGTTTACTCATACTTCTTCACCATTCAAAAATATCTGTTTATTCATGCTTGCATGAAAAAATATTGAGTTCAAATATTGAAATCCACTTATTTGAAAAGTAGCACAGGCTAGAATATACTCCCTCAAGGGCTGTGATTAAAAAATAAAATAAAATAAAATAAAATAAAATGTCTTCATCTAGATTGGAGGCCTGTATGCTATTTTCCCTTTCTGGTCTTTCCGTAGTTGAAAATTGTTCTCTTATGCTCTAGACTTCTAAAATCTTTTCTGCATTCCAGACATGTCAGAACAAAATTAAATACAATGAAAAGCTGCCCATCCTCAGTGTGTACTACCTCCTATTCCTTTTCTTTTACAAATAACTTTTAGCGCATCAATATACATTTGTGAATTTTAAACCTCTAGTGCCTCCACTTAAAAGTAACAAACTTTCATTAGAAGAACCTTACTTTTTAATGTTTTTTTGTTTGTGTTTTTTCTTTTTCTTTTTTTTTTTAAGTTTTGTCTGATTATAAAAGTCAGGGCATCTTTTTGGGAAAAAAATACCCTTAGTGAAAAATACACAATCATTTGATTCCAGTAGTCTTTCATGAAGTTTCCATCTTAATTCAGCCAAAAAATACTGTTCAAAATAAGAAGAAATAAAACAATGAAAAATAATATGTTTTTTTCCCCCACAAATACTAGAAAACAACAACAAAAAAGTAATCACAACTCCTATCTTAGCCTTCCTTACCTTTAAACACAGACAGTTCTTTCCCCTAGATGATGAAAGAAGGCTGTGGTGTTGATATTCTCCAAGAGTTAAGAAAATAAATTTTAAAATGTGATGTGGTAAGTACAATTCTTCAGGGTTTGCCACAGCTATAAAATGTATCTTTTCCATTAGTTGAAGAACTGCCTTATTTCTGTCCAGGGCAAGTATTCCCAAAAGAGCACTTATAAAAGGATGAAGCTGTAATATTTCAAATTGCTGCTTTTGTGGAAGCAATGTAGTCTCATGCTGTTATTTTCATCCCAATTCACCTTTTCACTCAAATAACACCCAACACCAACCAAAGTTGAAAATCTGCAAGCAAGAAGTTGTAAGAAAACAGACAGAAATGCAATCATGGCCTAACAAACAGTAATTGAATGTCTTCTTAGTCAACACCTACTTTATTTTTTTTTTTTATTTATATCCTTTATGTAGAAAGAAAGAATTTATTTCAGGATCCTCTTTTTTTTTCACTGATTAATCCCACCAAGACCCAAACTGGTCTTCTTTCTTTTTCTTTCCACTGTGTGTTATATCACAGATAACATCACAAGGAGGAATGCATATGACAGACATCTTCCCTGAAGGAAGCTGCTGATTTGCAGCTCCAGTCAGACCATCTCTTACCAAAAGGTTTGTGGACATTTTTTGGTCTTTAAAATGTTTGCTTTTTTTACAGAAAAAAGAACAAGAAAAAAAAGAACAAAAAACCCCCAACAACCAGATAAGACTCCCATCAAAAAATTATCAAGCATATTGTGACAAAATAAGACTGACAGAAAGAAGGCAACAAAGGTAAGTAACGAGAAATAGTAATCTAAATGCCACATGTGTTATCTGTGTGATTAAAATACCACATTTCTTAAATAGATTCAACTGCATTATAGGTAATAAATAAAATACAGTCACAGTAAATACTTATCATGATTAATGCAGTCTTGAAATGTGAAGCAGTGTTAGGAGAGAGAGATGAAGTCTCTTTTACCTGCCCTTCAAGTTAGATGGCACAATATTGCAGCAAGGAAAGAACCTGCTTATTCAATATAATCTGAATTTGTTTCACTGGTTTATTTTTACCAATTTAAATTGTTTCCAATGTTATCAACTAGAACTAGTTCAGTGGTTTGCTAGAACATATGCTTCATTCTTTATCTTGTTTTCCTCAGAGGTAAACAAATTCAAATGAAGTGTTGTGTGTAGATAAACTTTTAGATGCTTGCTATCCAGGAGGAATCTCAGGTTTGTTTCCCTTTAAACTAAAAGTGCCAGTTGTATCTGATTTGTGGTGGCAGATGGTCAAGATAAAGTTTACAGTAAACACTTTGACTGTGAACCCACAGGTTCTGCTTCCACAGCAGTGCCCCATTAACTTTCTAAATGAGATTTTCACACTGGTTAAAACTTTTAATTTGCACACATAGTTTTAATTTCCCTTATCCTTACTTATCAGACTCATCACTGTTTAAACAAGGATTTTTATTTTTGTCATGGTGGAAACTGCTGTAAGAACAATTAATTTAAAGTTTATTGGTGAAGCAGGATGGGTTACTGCAGTTGCATAACAATTTCTAATCTAAGTTTTCTATTCTCCAACATCTACACACCACCTCAGTCTCTGCTCCTTCAGCCCATTTAGGACCAGCATCATGGACCCAGGGGACCATGGCATGCACATCCAACAGCTCGATGTGTCCAATCCTTGCTGGTGGCCTGGATCTTGAACATGGTCCCACTCTAGGCTCAGACACTAAAAATATGCCAGAAAACCATGTATGGATATTCTCCAAGAGGATTTACTGTTTTCACTATTTCTCTAGCTTTCTACCTAGATCACTATCATTGTCTAATGTCCTCCCTCAAAAGTCTTACAAGGGTTTAAAACTGTTAACAGTTCTATACATCTCTTTCTTTCCAGCAATTCCCTAAATCATGACAAATAATAGAGCTTTTGGCCAAACTTCACCATTGCAGTTATCTGCTTTATTGTTTTCCCAGTATACACCAGTATCTTCCAGTGAGTTAGACTGGGGCAGACGTAGTCAAGATGTCACCTGCCTGAGGGGTGTTTGCAGAAAGGCTTCACCACATGACACTTGTCTTCTGCACAATTATAGAAAGTTTTTATGTCAAACTGCTAACATTATCTCCCTTTTTATTTCTGTTTTTCTTATTCCAACAAACAGATGCTACCAACAGAAAAAAATATTTTTCTTGCAGTGTTAAGTAGTAGGAAAAGCAGAATTGAAGGAAGAGGGAAATGCTTTTCTTCTACACAAATAGCTTTAATAATAAACAATGGGAAGAAATGAATAATGCTGAGACATTAAATTGATCCTTTAGGTTCAGTTTTGAGGTCTATTCCAGTGTAACTAGCAAGGCAATTCCTTTCTTTAATGAGATAGTAATTACCAGGGCCAGACAGAAAAATAACAACTTTCAAGTTTCATGCAGGTTTTGCATGCAAGTATTGGTTCACGTGCAACAAGAACAACAAAACTGTAATTGTTGGTAATGAAATTTTTAGTGTGGAAAGGAAAGAAAAAATAAGGGCCAGACTGTGACTAATTAATACCTAATGAGACTCTGCTCTGCTCAGACCCCTTTAGCCTGCCCCATATCTCAGTCACAGGTTATACTAGATGTTCTTCCTCTAAGATGAATCAACAAAGAGAAAAATACTATTTTAGCTTCTGATTCAGTGTGCTAGAAAGAATATCAGAGGCAGTACAGACTGAAGCATATGCCATGTTCATTAAAGTGGGAGAAAAATTAATCCCTTTGCTCTCTCAGGAGCAAAGGAGGAACTGTGGTTGAGCTCTCCTTGTGCAGTTATGCACCACCTCATACCTGGGACACAGAGGAGAGGTTTGACAACATAGCCTCAAGTAAACATTCAACACATTGATTTGCTCTCTTTTTATATCTTGCAATTCTGTAAAGTCTCTATATACTCAGTTCAATATAATCTACTTTCTTTTCATTTTTCTTTTTTTTTTCTTTTTTTTTTGTTTCTTTTTTGCACAATGCTGGCCTACTTTAAGGAGTTCTAGAAAGCAAGGTGTTTAAGTGTGGCTCTCCTTTTTTCATGAGATCAGTTAGTACTGAAAAGATTAGCAAACCTTTATACATATGTGTTATTATATTTTCATTTTCATATCCTGTAAAAATCAGGTACAGAGTAGAGAGGTGACCTCACAAACAGCAGGTTTTATATGTGTGTATATATATATAACTGAAAAAGATTTGTACAGAAATCATGTATGTGTATAAATAATTCAGCTGATGAAAAACTAAATGCTTGTTTAACCTGTTAACTGGGAGTTACCAAAAGATAGCCTAGAACTCAGTTAGACTTGTGAAGTTGTGATTATTTTTATACAGGACAGGCAAATTTAGACCTTGCTTAAAATTTTCAATTTTGCTAATGAAATGTGTCCACTTGCACATTTTCAAAGAGCATATTAAAAATTATTTTGGTAAATAATATCACTGAGTATCTGAGTCCTGCCTGTTACCTTGTACTGTAAAAGAATATCAGTTATGTCAGTTTCTTCATAAATTTAGTTTAGACAAAAACTATAGATAGAAAAGAAAATCTGGTTTTCCAGAACAAATAATAGGAGACAGTTCAAAAGGAGAACAAAAGACTAAAATTATCAGCCAGGTCCAGAAACATGATACATTAAAACTTACACAACTCAAAGCATGTGACTTGACCCCAACTTCATACCCTCACTGAAAAATTAGGTCTGTTTTCTTATAGTTCCTTCCCAAATTCCTTCATTTCTCATACCCTGTTCTCAGCCTTAAACTGAACAAACTTTGCCTTCTTTAAAGGAAACACAGTGAAATTACTTATTCAGATTTTACAGTAGGTAAATGGCAGAGGAATGGAAATTTGGCTCTCTGGCTCCTGGAAGAAGGCTTTATTTGTTGCACAGCTTATTCCTAAGAAAAGAAGAAATACATTTTTAAGGGAAAACTTTAAGAGGAATAAAAGATTTTTTTTATACAACTGTAGGTCTCTTCTTCACTAAAATTTCTTATCTGGCAAGGGGGTTGTTTGGCAAGATCTGGGATTGTTATTTTTTTTTTATTTTTTATGTTAATAGTAACTGTAGTAATGAGCTCCTGATGAAATTTCTTTTACATTTTTATAATGATGAGAAAAATGTGCTGAAAAAATCAAATGTACGTTAGGTTATAAGTTGAAAATTATGAACAATTATATTTGTCTTTCAGAAAAGAATGGAACTGTGAAAGACTAGCAGATGTCAGAAAATGTTTTTTTCATCAACAAGATACAATGATGCTAATACTTGGCTCATGCTGCTTGATGTTTCCTCTATGATTATCAGTAATAAAAACCATTATCTTAGAAGAACTAAGAAATAAAGATATTGAGTTTGAATTTAATAGAGCATAACAGTAGACCAGGACATTGTTGCTAAGAATTTGTATGCGATCATTATTTCAAAACAAACATCCTGACAGATTTAAGATATGAGGAGTTTGAAGAAGGTTGAGCATCCAGGCCAGTTCTGGTGAGGTACAGTAACAGGAAAGAATTAAAAGATCAAAATACTACCACATATGAGAACCTGTAATTATTAGAGTCCAATACTCATTAGATATTTCACATGTAGAGGTTTAGTGTTCAATACCAAATTTACTTATTTGAAGCTATTTGACATTCAGATTTAGCAGAGTGACACAAAACAAATCACACTTGGGAGATTCCTGAGTTCCTTCATTGACCTCAGGAGTAGTTCTGACCACTGCTGTGGAGCAGAGAGAGTAATCAGTCAGAGCAGAGCTGGTGCCCCAAGGAACCCCACCACTAATTTCTGTATAGAGCCACTTATGGAGCTTCAGTGGCAAAAGAGGTTTCTAAAACTTACTATGTTATATATTAAAGCTTGGCAACATTCAACATTGGAAGTAATTTGGTAAGGATGGAGGTCACTAAAGGAATATCATAGGTCCTAGGGTCATAAACAGAGCAATTTTCTTTTTCTTAATAGGCTGGTAAAAAGAAGTTAACAGCCATAAAATCTAAGTGTTGCAAAACCAGACAAAGAAGAGATAGTAACAGGAAGCATTATAAGAAACACAGCTGTAATTTCAGCGATGTTCAGTTGTGTCTAGAACAGACTAGAAACATAGGCTTTGTGATTTCTTGTGTGAAAATGTAAGGTAGAAAAAATATTAGAAGGAAAAATCCAAGAAGTGAATTATAGTAAATGTTTCTTATTTGGTATAAAATGCTAGAGAAACAAGGAATTTCTAAAGGGAAAACTTGTAAATTACATAGCTATTGCCAACAGTATGTGGTCTCTTTGTATCTTGCCACTGACAGCAATTTAGTAATTATTTATGGATATACATAAGGCTATGGAAATAATGTAAATGCATTGCCATTAGAATTGAAGGCTGTCCTATATAACAGACTGAAGTATGTTAAAAAACCCAATATTTTGACCAATATATAGCATTAGTATAGCCTCAAACCCATCAAATACGCAAAAATAACCTTGTTGTTGAACTTGTCATAAAGGATAGTTCAGGATTATTAAATCACCAGAGGTGGGGAGAGATTGCTAGTACCCTGCATTGAGGAGATTAAAAGAAAAAGAGAAGAGGGATGCAGTTGAACAAGATAATTCAAATGAAGACAGCATGAAGGAAAAAGCAACACTATCTAGTAGAAGAAGTAATACTATTTTTCAGTGTGAACAGGATGACCTAAATTCCCAGTCTGGGTGAAAAATTAATGATACTTGTAATTTTACATTTTTAGTGTTTGAGAGATATTACTGTAATCCTTCTCATTTTTCCTGCATCTTATCCATAAATAAGGCTCAGACATGCCCACTTATTGTTCCTTTTATTTATATATTATTCTCTTCCAGTTCACTGTTGGACCTGATGGAGTTAGATCTGTCTTGGTGATACATTAAGGTGTGAGGGACATGGACTTCTTTAGTCAGTGCCACTGATTTCAGCTTGTCAAGGAACAGGACTGCAGCAGAGCAGAACTATGCTCACTTAAACTCCTCACCTGCTAAATGTTAAGCGATTACAAAGCGGTGTTGAATTGTTTTGAAAAGGAGACTCCTGTGAAATAAATGAGAGACACAGTAAGGAAGTGACACCTTCAAAATTACTGTATCCCTTATATATGGTTTGGAAGATGTGTCTTAGGTATCAGAGAATAATGTATATGTGCAGAATAGACATAGATACAAGTCTAGGTGTCCCATTACTATTATCAAGTGGAAGTTCTGAACATGTATATAAATCCTATTTTTTCTGTCACTGTAAGATTGACAAGTGGATAGGATATAGCCTGGTGATTCTGATTTTTCTCTGACTACTAAGAGGTCACAAGTTTTGTATTGACCTGACAGTGCAGATGTTGGACTTGACTGGGCTTGCCTTCAACTGAGTTGTTTTTAGTACTTTTTAGCTGTGCTAACATTTACATATGGTCAAGTGGCTATTGCTTAACTAGTGTTAATTCAGCTCTGCCAATACTACATACAATGAAAGTCAGGCAAAACTAGGTTGTCCCTGGGTAACAAATAATAGCCCTCTGTGTTAATTGGGCTGGAGAAGACTAGTTTGCAAGTTTCAAACTTTAGCTACAAGTCAACAAAAAGGAAGAAGAATGTGTAAATAAAATATCCAAATCCAAGCAAACCCATGGCTGAGGAGAAAGAGAACAGTATTGTAACTGAACTAAAAATAAAAGCTGCTTAATTTTGTTTAGACAGTCTAAACATTAATTGGACTAACAATCATTTTCTAGCTCTACAAATAAAATTTGTACCATTTTGCTCACAGCAAAATTTTGACTTGTAACAAATTTTTTACTGTAATGACAGGCACATGAATGGAAAAACCTGGGCATATAACAAAGAAGTAAAACAATTTACTGCTCTTCTGCGCTTCTAAGGGATTCTTGAAGAATTTGCTATGCCAAATCATGCATGGTTTGATAGATGATAAATATTATACTAGGAGTAAATAATTCCCCATGAAGCCATGATGGGTGAAGCCATCAGCAAGGGTCCTTCTGTCTATCTGAACTCCTCTGACCAAATATTTTCACTTTGCAAGTTACGAGAAAAACTACCTCTTTTTTTTTTCCCTCCTGGTTGTTTAAACAAAGGCTCCAATGGTGAAGGATTTACATTCTATCCTTAATCAAAGCTACAAGAATCAATCGTCTTCACCTAATGACAGGGAGGGAATGGGGATTTGAACAGGATTTAAAGTAGTGAAAAGCATGAAGAGATTAATGATTAGGAAAAAACAAAGTAGGAAGGAATCCTGGAAGATGTGGGTTTAATGAATTATTTGAAAGAGGAGACAGAGGGCACTTGGCAAAAAGATACAAAATTGAATGTTCATTGTGCATTTAGCATTAGGAGAATAATAGCATAGAAGGGCTTTAAAGAGATAATGAAGAAGTATATGATCCCAAAGCATGAGAGTTTAGACCTGAAATAGGAAAATATATGTAGAAAGTCTATTAAGTAATACGGGTAAAAGAAGTAGTGGCTCCAAAGTCCTCACCTCA
The DNA here is from genome assembly GCA_017310255.1 of Butorides virescens. Taxonomy (NCBI): domain Eukaryota; kingdom Metazoa; phylum Chordata; class Aves; order Pelecaniformes; family Ardeidae; genus Butorides; species Butorides virescens. Next base: position 106,937 of record JADKXX010008205.1, read on the forward strand.
TTTATTAGCTCATGAACACAAAGTGGATTCATATTTTATTGACCAGAAGTGACATAAAGTGTATCAATGTGTATTTCTTAGATTATTTGATGTCAAATAGTCATTGCTGCTTCCTGAACTCTAATAATATTTTATACACAGTGTGAATTTGATACCAAAAATTTAATTTAATTTCATTTCTTTCAGGAGTGGGGGAAGAAGTAAAAAGCATTTAGAGAAATTAATACCTTAATGAAATTGTAAATTATTTCATTTGTATTTCATTATTTTATAAATAATATGCATGAGATGTGCCAGAAAAGCAAGATATTAAAATATTATACATATCACATAAGATCTTCCAAATGGCACATAACTGTGTTCATGTAAGATTGGATATTGGACAAGAAGTTTCTATTCCATTAGCTAGAAAATATATTTTTTGACTGCTTTTCTCATTCTCTTCCCCCCCAAAAAATCCATGTTCCTTTTTTTTGTGTAATCATACGCATTCAGTAATAATTCCATATGAAGTGCATGCAAAAGGAAAGGAAGGAGGGATAGGTGAGAACTATTACAACTTTAATAAATTTAGTTTTCCCAAGACAAGAGCCTAGTAGAATTAATAGAATGCAAACACATATATCTTATACACCTCTAAGATGTTTTGGGATTCCTTGTGCTTTTTTCTGTAAAACTTCATCCTAGCCTAGTGTTTTCTATTTCATATTTATGCATTACTAAAATAAATGTCATAAATTGTTATGTAATAGTGAGTTTATTGCAGTTAAACTAATTTCTATAGATTCACTAAATCATCTTTTAGAATCATAGAATCATAAAATCATTAAGGTTGATCAAGTCCAACTGTCAACCCAACACCACCATGCCTACTAAACCATGTCCAGGGATGGGGACTCCACCACTTCCTTGGGCAGCCTGTTCCAATGCTTGACCACTCTTTCACTAAAGAAATTTTTCCTAATATACAATCGAAACCTCCCTTAGTGCAACTTGAGGCCATTTCCTCTTATCCTATTGCTAGTTACTTGGGAGAAGAGAGCAACACCCACCTCACTGCAACCTCCTTTCAGGTAGTTGTAGAGGGCGATAAGGTGTCCCCTCAGCCTCCTCTTCTCCACACTAAAAAACACCAGTTCCCTCAGCTGCTTACTAGCTTTGTTGCTCTCCTCTGGACACACTCCTGCACCTCAATGCCCTTCTTGAACTGAGTGGTCCAAAACTGAACACAGTATTCAAGGTGCAGCCTCACCAGCACCGAGTACAGGGGCATGATCACTTCCCTACTCCTGCTGGCCACACTATTCCTGATACAAGCCAGGATGCTGCTGGCCTTCTTGGCCACACGGGCACACTGCTGGCTCATATTTACTCAGCTGTCAACCAGTACCTCCAGTTCCTTTTCCTCTGGGCAGCTCTCCAGCCACTCTTCCCCAAGCCTGTATCATTGCATGGGGTTGTTGTGACCCAAGTGCAGGACCCGGCACTTGGCCTTGTTGAACCTCATACAACTGGCCTCGGCCCATTGATCCAGCCTGTCCAGATCCCTCTGCAGAGCCTCCCTACTCTCAAGCAGATTGAAACTCCCACCCAATTTGGTGTCATCTGCAAACTTACTGAGGGTGCACTTGATCCCCTCATCCAGGTCATTTATGAAGATATTAAACAAGACTGGCCCCAGAAATGAGCCCTGGGGAACACCGCTTGTGAGCAGATGCCAAATGAATTTAACTCCGTTCACCACAACTCTCTGGGCTGGGCCATTTTTTTACCCAGCAAAGAGTACACCTGTCTAAGCCGTGAGCCACCAGCTTCTTCAGGAGAATGCTGTGGGAGAATATGTCAAAGACTTTAAAAAAGTCCAGGTAGACAACATCCACGGCCTTTCCCTCATCCACTAGGTGGGTCAGCTGCTCATAGAAGGAAATCTTTTGTATGTAGATGTCTTGTAATTTTCCAAATACATGTTTCTAAACTACAGATTCAGAATTATGCACAAGGAAATATTTTGTATTTCATTGTTTACATGAACTGGCTATTGTCAGTCAGCTCAGGCTTAAATCCATGTCATTATTTTGCATTAATCACTCTCACATGATTGGTAAATTGTGCCACAACAGAATAAAATAACCTCAAGCTTACACTAACACTGATTTCCATAGCCTTGCATATCTAGATTTCTTTACAATGAAATGCACTTCCTGTGCTTATAATGCTTAAGTCATACAGAAGATTTCACACTTTTTCTAAGGAGGAAAAATGTACATTTTATTGCATCTGCTGTCTTGAATATTATGGTTGTATTGCTACCAATGATTCAGTGCAAGAAAAAATTGCTATGTGTTTGTTATAATTGTAAAAAGATGATGACATAAAACAAATAGAAACTTTTCTGACACTCCATGTAGAAATATCTTCATGATCACTGTGCAGTCTCTTTGTGAACTCTGTAATATGCCCACTAATCAAATGCAGATGGGAAAACACCTTTTAAAATTTATCTCCTCAGGGATGTTCTCACACCATAAAGTCATCCTATTGATGATGTACTGTTAATGACAGAAGTATTTTCTATTTAGGGATATTTTCAGTTTTGTGGTTTGGTTTTGTTTGGTTTGGGGTTTTTTTCCAAGTTCTCATACTGTTTTCTCAGAAGCTATTAAACTAAAAAAAAGCTATTAAACAAAATTAATTTCTTGCTGTGCCACCTGATAAGACCAGACTTTGCCAGGTATGAGTATAGAAGGTAATGTGTTAGTTTTTCAGCTGTGGTTGGAAAGGCAGGCCCCAGCATAAGGGTCCACAGCTTACCTATTCATGAACTGGTTCTTAATGTGTTGCTTAAATGTTGCATAGGGGAGCCCAGAATACAGACACAGTCTCCATAGGAGTATGGTGAATGCTTCCACCTTTATTCAGAGTTACAGACATATTTATACTGAGGGATGGGGTCCACGCGACATAAACAACTCTTTCATTGGTTCAACAACATTGTCCACGTGCCTCTAGATACATGCTGATTGGTCTAACACACAAACACATGCACTATCATATGCAAGCCTTGCAATTAAGAGTACAACCAGCTTTGCCATTGAAGCACATCTTGGTCAGTCTTATCAAGTTCCTTTGTTCTAGTTTACAATACGTGCGAATTCCTCCTTTCAGGGCCCCAAGGACACATTGTCCTTATCAAAGCCAGGATTGTCTGTGAGATCCCATAGTATTTTATGGCCTTGTTGTTCAAGAAACTCCTCTACATTAATGGGACAGGCTGTTATGTAAAACTTTCAGTAGGACAGAGGCCATTGCCCCTTACAGAATGATGGGTTATGACTGACGTTCTTTTAGCTCAAGGTTGATGCCACATGAAACAAGCTGTTTAAAATAGAGTATACCTCTAAAGTAAATTTTAATTGTTGGGTTTTTTTCTACCCTTTAGAAATGCAGAACGCATCAACATGGAAACTGATAACATGGGGCATTAAGACTAATCTAATGTGCGGATATAAGAAAAACGTGAAGGCAAGTGGAAAAGTACTCATTTTTTAAACAAAAAAATATACTGTATCCTGTAGTGAACTGGATTTGCAAAATTCTAAGCATTCAAATTACTAGGTTCAGTTTCCAAAAAAAAAAAAAGTGAGAGGGAGAGAAGGAGAGAGTGACTTCGAGAGGCAGAGAGGCCAGGATACAACAGTCAGTGGCAATAAAAGATGTTTACCTGTGTTGTTGGAAATCTAGTTTTGAATACTTATTTTTCCCTAGTGCCATGTTATTGCTGTTCTTAGCTGAGTTGCTTTCAGTTTCTGTTCCAAGCTATATAAATAATTAATTACAGGCAGAAGAAATAAGACACACACTTAAATCTTGCATCTTAATGTGAATTTGGAAGTATCAAGCTAGGATTATTTAAAGCATAATCTGGCCACTGTCAAGTTAAATAATTTATTTCATGTGGTGTTGCAAAATTATCTGCATTTTCTGCCATGTGACAGTGTTATTGCTGGTAAGAGGGATTTAACTTATTCAACACATCCTTATGACAGAGCAGTCATATGTTTGCATATTTAGATAAATTTTATATTTTGCAGTACTAGAAAGGTGACTCATGGTTTCAGTTCCCTCTTTCTGGCAATGAATCTGTGTTGATGCCAAATGTGGTTCAGCATCTTTTGGAACCAAGGGTCTAGATATCAATGAACATATATAAACTTAAGGTAAAACAAAGTACCAATGTGTGACACCAGACATTTGCTATATTTTCCTTTCTGACAGTTGTTAAACACATGCAGATTTCTGCAATTTAATGAGCCAAGATTTGATGTCTTCTTCTGATTGCCCTGTATCAGAAAATGTCTTAACATCTTCTTCCCCCTCCCCCCCACCCCGTCCGAATACCTCCAAATGTATTTCCATTCTCTCTCCAAGAAATCTGTAGAAAGACTAACAGCATTATGAAGTCATGCTGGACTATTTTATTTCCATATGCAGTGTTGCCTATGATCAGAAAGCAGTTCCTAATATATATTGTAGAGAAAAAACAGTAAAAGCTTCTTTCTCCTCAGTAACTTATTAAATTGTTAAAGTGCCCTCATGTCTGAATAGGATGTCTTTAGTCCTACAACCTATATGGAGACCAAAATATAGGATATCATAAATAATTTCATGAAGGGAAAGGATTTCACACTGCCAATGGTCCCACTAGTTACTTCCAGGTCAGCCATGGGCACTGGAAGGCAAAGATAGTGTGTGGCTCCTTGAGAGCCTCCTGCCCATGTACTACGTGGTGGGTGTTAGCATGTTGTGCACTGGTAGGCAATGGCTTGGTGTGGGTATGGTTGTGTCAGGGAGATAGACTTTCAGACTTACTGATTTTATGTAACAAAAAACCCATTTCCTCACAGTGACTGGGCCTGTGCATGGATGCTCCACAAGGATCTTTGGAGGACCTTACCCAGAGTTTGCTTTGCCATGCTGCTTTATGATACTGCCTTCCTGGTGTAGGCATCATGTGGGTCATCCAGTCAAATGTTCCTTATTTGACCTAAGTGATGAAGGAACTTCTGACTCATACACACAAACCATGAGCAACAGTGACCAGAATTAGAGGGGCCCTGCCTCCAGCCGGGTGGAGGAGAGGGATAACA